>JAAVTI010000929.1:0-124602 GCA_011947335.1 Phytophthora constricta
AAACCCTAAACCCTAAACCCTAAACCCTAAACCCTAAACCCTAAACCCTAAACCCTAAACCTAAACCCTAAACCTAAACCCTAAACCCTAAACCCTAAACCCTAAACCCTAAACCCTAACCCTAAACCCTAAACCCTAAACCCTAAACCCTAAACCCTAAAACCTAAATTCTAAATTCTAAATTCTAAACCCTAAACCCTAAACCCTAAACCCTACACCCTACACCCTACACCCTACACCCTACACCCTACACCCTACACCCTACACCCTACACCCTACACCCTACACCCTACACCCTACACCCTACACCCTACACCCTACAGCCTACACCCTACACCCTACAGCCTACACCCAGCCTACAGCCTACACCCTACAGCCTACACACTACACACTACACACTACACACTACACACTACACACTACACACTACACACTACACACTACACACTACACACTACACACTACACACTACACACTACACACTACACACTACACACTACGCACTACACACTACACACTACACGCCATACTACACACGACACTACACGCCATACTACACACGACACACTACACGCCATACTACACACGACACACTACACACTATACACTACACGCCATACTACACACGACACACGACACACGACACACGACACACTATACTACATCTCACACATTATGCATTACACCACTTATTCCTGAAATTACTGAAATATGCATCACTAAACCTAACAGACTTTTACATTGTAACACTGCAACCCGAATTATCTACAATACTACAATACTATTCTCCAACTCTATAACCCTGTTACACTTCCCACACCCTCCTACTTCTGCTGCTTCGGATATGCATACTCTGAACACCACGTAACTTGAACCATTAAACCTTTTTATGCTGCAACGTTGTTAATTTGAAACTGATTTAACGGTTGTATACTATACATATCCTCTTATTTTATAGCGTGAATTCCACACTACTCAAACCACACACTTCCAAAATCTGTCATGTTGCTATGTATCACTCACTTGACCTGTCCCTACGCATGCAACGACAGTATAACTCTGATTTCAGTAGTGAGAACCAAAAGCATGGGAAGCGTCAATTCTGTGAACAGTACTGGTATACTCAGCTCAATTCAGCCGACAACCACTGCAAAAGCACTGCTGCAACACGATTTCATCACCTTTGGCTATCTATCACGCAATCGACGTGTCCATACTCATGCACAAACTGTACCACCCCGTTCGCTATGTGTATAACATAGACACTAGCTTGGCTGTGAACCATATTACCATACTCAGCTCAAAGTTAGCCGAAACCCATTGCGAAAGCAATGCCGAAACACGATTTCACTACTTTTGCCTTTCTATCACCCACTCAGCCTGTCCTTGCACATGCACCTATTGTACTACCATGTCCGCCTTATGTTAGAGCATCGACAATAACCTGTGCACCATACTACAATTTTAGCTCTAAGTTAGCTGAAACCCACAGCAAAAGCACTGCTGCAACACGATTTCACCACCTTTGACCATCTATCACCCAATCGAACTGTCCATACTCATGCACAAACTGTACCACCATGTACGGTATGTGTAACAACATGGACACTGACCTGGCTGTGAACCATATTACCATACTCAGCTCAAAGTTAGCTGAAACCCATTGCGAAAGCACTGCCGAAACACGATTTCACTACTTTTGCCTATCTATCACCCACTTAGCCTGTCCATGCGCATGCACCTATGTTGGAGCAGTTTCACCGCTTCCGCGCCTCGAGCGGTAAGCCAGTCGAGGGGACTCGCGAGGACTCGCTGCGACTGTCGTGGAATGCCTTCATTCGTCGCTGGAACGCTCAGCCGGACTTTCGCTAAAGTCTTGAGACGGCGCGAATCGGCGCGCATTCGGTACGGCCTTGGCACGCTGCGCCAGGACCTTCACAACATGTGCTGGGACGAAGACTGCTACTGCCTTGTGAACGTGCAGAAGAGGTGCCCGCACAGCTCGTCGGCCACGACGTCCGTCCGCCGAAGATTAGAGTGCTGATGTCGAAGTAGCCCCTCTTAGAGATGGTATCCGCCGTCTCATCGGTAGGTACGAGCGCGCGCTCGACCAGACTAGGCGCGTGGGTGATAAACCCGCGCTTACGCGTGCGGCGGATCCAATCGAAGCACCGCAGGACTGGACGACAGCGCGCCATCCGGAGGTCGAGAGAGGGCGGCCTCGTACGCCGCCACCACATCCGGAACATCGAGCAGCAAGCTGGCTCGGCTCACACGTATCCTCACTGAGATGGAGCCCGATCCAGCGAACGAGATACTCGCGGGCGTGCGGCATGGCACTGGCGCGGTGAAGAGCACCGCGTCTACTGGGGAGCGATCGCGATGCTTGACGAGGTGGTCCACGATCCAGCGCTGAGTTCCAGAGCAATCCGTCAGCGGAGAAGGGCCGTCACGCTGAAAGTCGATCGTCGTGGGGCCTCGCCACCACGCTCGGGACCAAGCTGTTGTCAAAGAAGCGCCGGTATCTATGTCGGAGGTAATGTATTGATAAAGGTATATTTTTCTAACTGTTATTTTTACCCTAAAATGTGTTATAACATGTTATACACCTAAAATGGTTATACATTTATCCGCGCCGCAGACGCCAACGCATGCTGCTGCGCGGCAGCCGCCAAGTCTGGGACCGCCGCAGACGCCGCCGCGTGCTGCTGTGCAGGTCGTGGCTCCGCCGGCGCCGGCACCTCCGGCGCCGAACACTCTTGTCCGTGTCGGGCCTTAATGGGCCGAGGTCGACACGGCGACCGATCGCGCTCTTCAGGCTGAGCAAGAAGATGCTTGTCTCCGGATGAAGTATCCTGTCAGGCGGTGCGACTGCAGAGGATCGAGCAGTCGCATGAGGCGTACAAGCACCAGCTCCTCGAGATTCGCCACGAGGTTGGTAGGGCGCCGAAGAAGCAGCGGACGTCGAAGTATGAGCCTGCGCCGTCGCTGCAAGTCGGTGCTGCGACTCCTCGTTCGGGACAGTCGCCGGGTAATAGCGCTTGAGCCGGCCGACGTAGAAGGTAGGGTGAAGACGCACAGCCGTAGGTATGTCTAGCGTGTAGGCGTTACCGAGTACAGCAACGATTTTAAATGGACTAATGTAGCGAGAAAACAATTTGTTTGCTCCTAGGTTCGTCACGGTGCTTGCTGCGATGCCCGTGACCGATACTAATACACGGTCGCCAACTTTAAATTTCTCCATGTTCTTGCGTCCTCGTTTGTCTGCATTTTCTTTCTGCTTGTCGACGGCCATTGCAACGGCGTCTCGCACGTATCGGACGATGGATTGCCGATGCAACAGAAAGTCTGGAATTGCAGCGGTCTCGTCCGCTGCAGGGATCTCGTTACCCTCGTAGTTGGCCACTGGTGACAGAGAGCCAGTCGCAGGATCTCGCGACACGGGAAGGCTGTCGCCCATGTCGACGCTGACGGGTTGATCAGAGTCTGCTCTGTCCACTCTGTCAGCGCGTTGATGTTTGGGTCGTCACATAAACCGAGGTCACTTGAACTAGAAGTTGTCTTCGACGCCACCAAAGGCGGGGTCCCTAGACTTAGGACCACGCGCTGCTGTGGGATTCACCACAGCAAGTAAAGCTGGAACGCGAGGGTGACGCGCGTTATTCACGAAGAAGGGCGTCAGACCTGTGGACGTGTGCACCGAATTGTTCAGTGCGAACTCGGTCATGGGCAGGAACTCGCTCCAGGACGCATACGATGTGGCGTAGCTGCGAAACACGTCTTCCAGCAAGTGATTCGCGCGCTCTGTCTGGCCGTCAGTCTCAGAATGGGTGACTGTGGACATGCACAGCCGCGTACCAAGCAACTGGAACAGACGAATCCAAAAGGCCGACGTGAAGCGCGGATCGCGATCCGACACAATACTTGATGGAAGACTGTGATGTCGGAACACGACATCGACAAAGCTCGCTGCGGACTCTTCCGCCGTAACTGTAGCCGCGACTGGAGCAAGATGCACCATCTTGCTGAAGGGATCCACAAACACGAGGATGCTTGATCGCCCTTGCGCATCGAGCGGAAGTCCGAAGATGAAATCCATACTGACGGAGGACCACGCGCCGGACGCCACTGGAAGAGCTCGATGCGGAGTCTGCGACGAAGGTGCCGGCTTCACACGCTGGTACGAATCACAGAAGCGAAACTTGCGGACCCACTTGTACATGTGGGGCCAGTAGAAGTCGCGCGAGAGCGCGACGTAGGTCTTCTCGCGACCAAGGTGTCCACCACTCGGGCTGTCGTGATACTCGTGAAGGGTCTGGGCGCGAATATCGTCGTCGCATGGCACGACGACCCCAACAGGGTCATCGCGATCGGTGCCGTAACATAGCAGATCACTGTCAAAGCTGTAGCGCGCGATTGACGCACGTAGGCGTCGTCAGACGACGCAGCGCCTTCTCGTGAAGGGATCACGGAGATAGTTGATGACGCCGGAGTAGAACACGTCTGCGTCACACGCGGTCGCAATTTGCTTCCGCAGAGCCGGCAGTGTGGATAGAGACCGCGTTAACGCCCGACTCCACGTAAATTGCAGAATCGTCGTCGTCACCCGCCTCGACCACCGGAAACGACCCGGAACGTGGGTTGTAGTCAGGTCGGCGCGAGAGCGCGTCGACGAGGATGTTCGACTTCCCAGGCTTGTAGTGTACAACAAAGTTGTACTCGGCGAAGAACGCCAGCCACCGCGCCATACGCTGTGACAGATGCAAGCTCTTGGTAGCCGTCCGCAGCGATGCGTGGTCGGTGTACAGAGCGAACGTATGTTCGCTCAGAAGATAGACTCGAAACTTGACGAGGGGCGTAGCGCATCGCTAGCGGCTCCTTGTCCTGGACCGGGCATTTCCGATCCGCCGGCTTCAACTGTCGTGGCAGATAGCTCACGACGCGTTCACGGCCTTCGTCGTCGAACTGCATGAGCGCATCCGATGGCGAAGTCGCTCGCATCGGAAACAACGTGGAAGGCCTTGTCGTGATTCAGGAGCGCCAGCACTGGCGCTGAAGCCATGCTCTCTTTGACGGCGTCGAACGCCGTCTGCTCCACCGAGGTCCAGGACCATTCGGCGTCCTTCTTGAGCAGCTGGGAAAGGGGCGGACTATTGCCGCGAAGTTCTTCGTGTACTTGTGCAGATAGTTAGCAAGTCCGAGCCACTGTCGGACTTCCTTAACGTTCCTGGGCACTCGCCAGGAACAGATCGACGAGACCTTTTCAGGATCTGCACGAACGCCAGCCTTGATCACGTAGCAGCCGAGCATCGGAATCTCGGGTGCGCAGAATACACTTGCGCAGGTTCGCGTACAACTTGTTTGTACGCATTGTCTCGAAGACGCGACGGAGCTGATCTAGGTGGACTTCGACGGCAGAGCGACCCGGCTCTGCCTTGCTGTGCACGAAGATGTAGTCGAAGTAGCTTTGAGCAATGTCTCGAAGCGGCCGGAGTACCTGCGACACCATTCAGTTAAAGGCGGCAGGGGTATTCTTCATCCCTTGCGGCATGACCAGCCATTCCCACAGCATGCCGCTCGGCGTGCTCACCGCTGTGAGACGCACGTCGCTCTCACACATCAGGATCTGATAGAAGCCATCGGTCAAGTCGATGAAACTATAGACATCGCTGCCTGCCATCGAATCGAGGATGATGTCCTTGCGTGGGATCGGGTCTATGCCGGGATCATCGCATCGTTGAGCTTGTTGAAGGCATGGACGATCCGCCACCCCCTATACCTTCTTCACGCAGAAGGTCGGACTCGATTGCAGGGATGTACTCTCCCGCACGTGTCCAGCTTGGCGACGACCTTCGAAGAAGTCATCAATAGCTTGCACCTGATCCCGAGGAAGCGGCCACTGCCACGTCACGCAGTACTTCGGGCCTGGAACGAGGTCGATCTTGTGCTGCACGCCTCGATCGGCAGGAAGCGCGGCCGGGATCATGTCCGGAAGACGTCTGTGAACTCACGGGCGAGGTCGTAGACCGGGTTGCCCAAGGGTAGGAGTGCTTCCCACGACTGGGAGGCAAAGCGCTCTTCGCGTGCTTTCTTGGGTTTAGCACCTTCAGGCCGCTCATGTTTACCTGGCGTATCGCTGACGGGTGAGGCCACAGCGTTGGCCGCGGAAACCGAGTCAGCGGACGCAGGAACACCGGTGGGTACATAGGCGACTGGGCCCGAGGTCGTGATCACGCACAACTGCTCAATCTCACCATGCTTGAGGTCTCGCAGAAAATTCTTTCAGGACATGCTTGGAAGCTGATTCGGCGCAGAGGCAGATCGCGGAGGATTCGCCACGCGCACTTGACAATGATGGTATTCAACGCCCGCGTGCTCGATGACGTTGAGCACCTCAACGTCGGGGCATCAACTTCGGAGTCAGAGTCGTGCTTTGAGTGAGGGCCGAGGCCTCTATGCTTGATCTTCTACTTGCGCCGCTACTTATTCGCCTGTCGCTGGAGCCGCTGCCCGGCCGCGACCTTCTCATGCGGGAGCCCCTGCTCAACCGCGTCTTTCTCATGCGGGAGCCTCTGCTCGACGGCGTCTTTCTTGTACGGGATCCCCTGCTCGACCGCATTTGCTTAAGCGGGAGCCCCGCTCGACCGCATCTTTCTTGTGCGGGGGCCCTGCTCCGACTGCGGCAGCTGCCGCGGCTTACCGTCTGCATACTTGACGATCATTGACCCGGGTCCTTCACGGACTCGGCAGGCCTCTCAGGAGTAACGAGAGGCTCTCGGTGCGAACGAAGTTGCTCGTTGCGCCGGAATCCAGCAGGGCACGGTTAGGAAGCCGGGCGCCCGATACGTGGAGACTGAGAATGATCAGTCTCTTGTCGCTGCTGGAGGTAGCGTTCAGCTGTGCGTACAGCACAGCGGGGCTAGGAGGGGTTCCGCCACAAAGGAACTCAAATCCTCCTCTGTCCAGTAGGGCGCCCCGCGCCTACTGGTCGCCTCCGTTTTTTTACTGTCCGGCGTAGACAGGATCGTCGAATTCCTCGACTGTGGCGAGCACGGAGCTGGCGCGGCGCACTGCCGCGCGATGACCAGGCTTGCGACAGCGATAGCACAACATTGTCCGCTGTCCGCTGAAGCCGCCGCGGCCACTTCCGCGGCTCGAAGTCGTCGAGGACGACGTGTATTGGCGCGCCAAGTTCGACTCAATCGCGCCGATCTCCATCGGCGCCGCCTCGTTGTCATCATGTGGATTCGACGGCAGGAACGCTCGGGACGCCGTGACGCTGTAGTCTTCACGGATCGCTGTAGCAAAGGCCTCTTCCAATGACGCGGCAGGCTACAGCGTCAAGTAGAAACGCTGGAAGCCAGCGTTCATACCCGTCACGAAAACATGAACCTGCGTCGTCATGTCGATCGGGTTATCCGAGATGCATGACTCCAGATGACGAGCGCGCTGGATATAGTCTATTATCGACAGCTTGCCCTGCTTCAGGTTCAGGGAGGCCGTCCGTTGCTGAATCTCGTCTTCAGGCGGCTCGAAATCGAGTTGCAGATCGTCCTTGAGATCGCCCATCGTCGTGAAGCACGACGGATCTGCAACACGGCGACCGAGCGCCCATTCTTTAGCTTTGCCCGACGGTTTTGACATCAAGATATTGGTCTGAGCAAACTCAGACGAAAGCTGTCGCGCGGCGACAGCCATGTCGACTTCGCAGAATCAGCGGTTCAGCGCCATGCGCTTGGTGTCTTCGCTGTTGTAGCTTGAGACATCGAGTTTGAAGATGTGGGCCTTGTTCACTTTCGGCTGCGCGGGAGTTGTCGCTCGCAGACGTGCGTCTGCAAGCTCGCGCGCCATGAACTCTTGAGCGATAAGGCGTTGTTGTTGTTCCGACCCCGATGACAGCAGTGCCTTGATCACTGGTTCGCCGGACATCTGTGAGAGGCGGTGAAGCCCCTCCCCTCGAATCGCGTCAGGTGGGGACACTGCTAATGTTCCAGACGCGCGCCTGACGTCATTTCGATCGTCGTCGTGCTCATCGTTCGTGGTCGTTGGAAGGACTACGAAGTGCTACCAGGTGTAACGGGGCCAAAGCGTGCCGTTACGTAAGCTTTCGCTGGGTGTTGAGGAAGCACAGTCTTGGGCTTGAGACCAAGACTCGTTGGGTTTAGAAGCAAAATTAACAGTAGCGTTCTTGAGTCTCTGTCGAGGTTCTTCGTCGACGGGTTCTCTCAGCTACAAAGAGCACAAAAATTGATTTAATTCGCAGCGGTGCCTGAGTAGCTGCTTACAGCAGCTTGTATTGCTGTTTGTATTGCTAGTTGCATTGGCGCTTCCGTCGCTACTTACTTTGATGCTTCCAATGCAGCTTGCATTGCTGCTGGCTTTGATGCTTCCATTGCTACTTATATTACGACTTATATTTCTGCTGGTATTGCTATTATTTCCTCATCCGCTGCTGCGTTATACATCGACCATGCCCACACGAAGCGAGCCCGAGTAAGTCATGTTCACGATAGCAAAGACTTGCTGTAGTGCGCGCGGAATCATACCGGCGTTGGCATGCACCGAAGGCCATCAGCACGGTGTTCCAGCTCTCCTTATTGTTGGCATGATGTTTTTTTACCCGAACCTGTCTGTCCGTACGCCGTGATGCTGGCATTGTATCCGTCAGTAAAAGACACAACCAGCGTCTCGAGCTGCGCATACACGTCCGCCTGCGTACTCTGTGATTCGAAGGATGGTCGAACGCTAACTCCTTGCCTGAGTGTGTCACCAGCGCGTTATTCAGCAGACACTGCTGCTGCTGCTTATTCTCTCTCTAGTTTACATCGTCCACCACCATGGCGATCGCGTCCTGCGTGGTGAGCAGCACTTCGTCCCGTTCATCTGCGACCTGCTCCTTCAGCTTCTGCTCCCTCAGTAACTCGTTCTCCTGCACAATCTGTCACGGGGTGCTATGCACCTCCACTCCACAGTCGTGTGCTCCTAGATCACGCTGCTCTGCAGCGCTTGGCGACCTTGAGCTTCGTGTGCAGGCGCTTGTGCTCGTACTCGAGCTCCAGCAGCCGGTTCTGAAGGGTGGCCTTGTGGCTGCTGATGCTGTGCGTGTTCATGGCGCTGGGACGCTGGATGCCTCTTCGCGGACGCCTTCAGCTGCACCTACAGGATCTACTTTATTGCGCCCCTGTGCCTGCTCGCAGTTCGTTAGAATATGACGTTTAAAACACCGTTACGACCATCAAAGTGCGATTGACCTCACTGAAATGTCGCCGCACCTACGAAAATGGACAAAATGAGGTGCCACTTTGATCCAAAATCGGAGGCAATCACGCGTCATAAGGGGGGTATTTTATCGCTAGATTCTAATAATACTGAAGCCAAGTCAGCGGTCGGTCATACAAAAACTATAATACTGCAGCCACTAAATGCTACAATATGTACGGAATTCAATCCAATACATCCTATATTTAGTCTTTTAAAAATTCCAGCACGATGATTGGCCCCTCAGGGCCTTGTCGATACTTACTGAGCCGTTTTTGTTGCGATAAAATATACGCGAGGTGACCCCCGCGCCCAGTTTCTGAACTGATACGCACCGAGACAACTCAAAGAGGTTGAGGGCGCGAGAAGTCGCAAGCATGTAAGTATAATAATTTACATCAACGAGGAAAGCGAGCGTTGTACCGTGGTTTCCTGATGAAGTACTCGTGGTTAAGGCGGTATGCTTTTGGGAACTAAACGAGGTGCCCTGTTGAAGTAGCCTAAAGTGCGCCTTTTTGCAAATTTAGAGTCAGGCCGTCCCCTATCTAGCACGGACCAATACAAAGTGCAAGTGACGAGTTTGCAACTGTTTGTTTCAAATCAATAAAAACACTAGAAACGAAGTTTAGAGTTTCTAAGTCATTTCTATCGCCGCGAACCTGTAGTGCTCTCAGCTCTCTTGGAGCTGAGAGAACTCTGAGTGATATTTCGTTTACAAAAACCGAACTTAAGCCTAGGTCAGCTGCCAGCCATCAGTTGGGGTGCTGCTCGCTAATCGGCTAATATGTACCTGGATGGGCGACTATTGTCCAATGACATAGCGCCACGTCACAGCCAATCGAACTGTGGCGTGTACCTACTTTTGTAACGGAGAACGCCCCGAAACAGCATGACGCCGAACTCGGACCATCTCCATTGTGTGCAGTTCGCAGGTTCTCTAAGAGCCCGCAACAACTAATCATAATTTCCAACGTTGCATCTGTGGTATAGTAAGTCTGGATCGATGTGGTCCACCCGAGATATGAACTTACTCGAGTGGCGGATTAACTTAGCTGAGCACCTACTGTGACCCAGTTAAATCCAGCCAGCCGAGTCGTTACATAGGAGCTCGGCGAAAGGTTGTTGAGATCTAAAACGACCTCATTTTAATAGATATTTGTATGGAGGATTAGGAAACCATTAGGAGGAGTCCCTTCGGACTCCCGGTAGATTAAAGATAACAGAGCAGAATTTCTAAGTCCAAGACAAGTGTACACTGTCCGGTAAGTCCCTGCACGGGCTGGATTATGCCTGCCGTCGACACCCAAGAGGCATAGCTTGTAGGGTGTTGACGGGTAGCGCCAAGAGATCAAGGTCGGCCCGGCAAAGGGCGTGTCTCGCTTCGTGCGTTTAACAAGTCTCGCTGACTCAGCGAGCCGGTACGCCGGATAGCCCGGGTGCCGTGACACTTCTAGCCGAAAAGCCTTTGCTCTCAGTGACCGTAAAAGCCCTAGCGCCGTCGTCCGTCCTTTGGCGGAGGGCACGGGGTTTTCCGGAAGTCAGCTAGCTCAGCTGGCTTCCGACGTTTGACTGGCTTGATTGCCTGGTCTCAGCGACTGCGAGACACCACTGTCCCGGCTGGGCCGAACCGCTGGGGGCAACTCAGCGGCGGGCCAACAAACGCCGACCTGACTCGGCGATTGTTGTGTTTGTTGCTACTGGGATATCCATATCTGACGATTTGTGTGTTCTGCAATACCACACATCTCCAGTTTCACGCACATCATTGGATTCAAAACATCAATCACCATGAGATCACGGTCACCGACAGTTTTGAACTGTTCACTCGTATGGCACAGTTTCGATGATGCCCATTCAAATAATTTTCCGTGTGCGGAAAGATCCATCCACTGACCACCAGTCTTTGGTATTATCTGGTATTTTTTCAGTTCATCTTTCTGTTGCGAACTTGCTGGAGCGTCTGCAGGAACTGGGCGTGCTCAGTGTTATCGAATTTCATACGAAGCCGGTCAAGAGCGCGAGCCTCACCACTGGCAAACCACAACTCGAGGTCGTCAAGAAAGACACGATTAATTCCTCTGCTTGCTGTCGCCACGTCGGCTTCGGCATGATCCCCCGAAAGCTGGCACACAAATTCAGATCCAAGTTGATCTATGCGAAGACGCGCAGCGCATTCGTTGTGGTTTTGACACGAGTAGATCTTGGCTACGGTGTGCTGCCTCTTCGTCTCCCCAGAAGCAGCATATCTGATATCCATGCCTCGTCGATAGGCGTCGGCTTCTTGAAACGTTGGAAACGTACGAATCGCCCGCCACATCCTGTTAGGGATCCCACGGTGGGTCCTACGTTGCTGCACAGCGGAGCCTGTAGCAAAACTAGACTGCGCCAACTCAACCTGCGTGTCAGAAATCGACCCATCACCGCTGCTACCGCCTTTGCTTTCTCCTTCGCTGGATTCATCGCTTGAATCGTTGTCACTAGCGATGCCCCCACTCGTGCTGGTCTGTATTCCTCAGCCGCCTCATCGCTGCAGCGCTCATCTCCTCCTGCAGCGCTCATCTCCTCCTTATCCTCTTCGCTTTCGTCGTCTCTGCTTCGCTTTCGCAGCATCCTTCTCGCCGCCGCCACCGCCATCGTAGATTTTCAAATGACTTCCGCATCGGAAAGTACTTCAACTTGCAGGAGAGATGACCCGCTAATATTTTATCGAGCGTACGCAAGGCCGCAAGGAGAGGCGACATACCAAATGCGGAGTGCGCGCAAGAGTGAATGTCGTATATTCTATATCAAAGTTATGATCGTTTTTAGAGTCGAAAAGTACTTCAACATTCAGGAGGGATGCAACGTACATACAATAATCATACTTGGCTCGCTAGCTACGCACACCGACCGCAAACCGCAGCCCTAGTGTACATCTACGGCGCCACCCCTCACGTCGAAGTGGTGCATGGACTTATAGGGGGACGCTCGCGCGTTGGCTCTCGTCTGCGGACTTCGAGTAAGGGAGTGGGGCAAGTGCGGTGTCTAGAAAAAAATAACTCGTTGCAGCGCTCACTACGCTTGCTTGCGGACAGCATACCCGCCTAATCGGCGGGCGTTGGCAGGGGAAGTGCCACGTTAGTAAGGCTCGCGCTCGCATCCGCTCGCCCTCACTCATCGGTAAACCTTTGCAAAAACCGAGTGGCATAAGTCTTTTATTTGTTACGGATGCCTACGTGGACAATTCTTTAAAGCAGACGTCTGCCACTACCAACAACATTCACAATACCCTGCTCACTCGCTCGATGTAAACCTTAGCAAAGCGAGTGGCATGTTTTTTTTTGTTACGGATGCCTGCGTGAACTTTTATTTGAAGCAGACGTCTACAACTACCAGCAACATTCTCAATACCCTGCGCACTCGCTCGTTCCATACACGCTTTGTCACAGGTACAACCTGTGTGAGAGCAACTTCAGGACCAGAAACAACGCCAAGATGCGATTGCACAAGAAACCCCGCTCTGAGAAGACTCGTCCTCGACGGAGATCATGCAGTATCGCGTGGTCCGTTGATCCTTTATTCATAGCAGCACCTTACATCTACTGCAGCAGTCCTAGCTACCACTAAAAACTAAATCTTAGTCTTCATTTTCCAGCATTTCTCGCAAGTGAAACTCAAAATTCAAGTCGTTCAGTAGAACACGTGACAATTTCGAATTTAAAGTGCAAAACTCTAGCGACTTTTACAACTACGCTACTGTTGTTCGACTTCGTGCGTAGTGAAGAAAACCTCGCGTTACGTCGAAGATCAGTCCCCCAACGTTCATCCGAGACAGGTCTCTCGATCTGAAGGATACAGTTCAGCCAACATCGACCTGGAGGCGCAAGTGCACACAATCCCAGCGCACGAGACAGGCAACGAACGCGGCCACGCAGGCCAAGATGCTGATCCTGCTTCTCAGACGACGAACGATGCACATCCTACTGCTGCCTCATCAGCAGCGGACCAAATACTAGCACAAATGGTCCAGATGATGGCCGCTCGGCAGCAAACGATGATGGCAAACCAGCAACAAATGCAACAAGTCATGGTGCAGCAAGCGAAGTTTCAAAGTGAGATGTTCGCGCAGCAATCACGCGCAAACCAGCAAAAGCAGAAAGCAAACCCACCAAAGTTTCTCGGAAAGCAAGATGAGGACCTTGACTGTGGATCTTTCAGATTGAGGAGCACTTCGCTGCTTATTCTACCGAACGAGTCAGCGAGAATTCGCGCTTCGTCAAAATGGTCGTCCCCTTTTGGGGATCTGACGTAATGTCGTGGAGTAGACGCCGTCTGCATCGATTTAAGCAAAGTCGAGTATGCAAGGTTTTGGACCTCGCAGCAGGGATGATTGAGTGGCTATCGTCCTGACGGAAAAAGGACCCTCTCAGGCGGCTGAAGAACATTGAAACGCCATCGGGTCCGAGGCAGCAGGCAGTTCGGTGGCAAGGCGTGTGCAGGCGTCACTGGCTATTGACGGAAGACCGAAGTGGTAGCAAAAGGCTGCAGCAGAGAAGATCGTGGACGGGGCGACGTGTCAGTAGATGCATCAAGGGTGCAGGCCAGCGGGGCGAGGTGACATTGGATACAGAAATGCGAGACGGAGAGGTGCTGGAGAAACGCGCGAGGAGCGGCAGTAGCTAAGGACTAGCTAGGTGAGGGAGGAGAGCACCCGCCAGCGGGCCTTCGTTGGGGGCTCTCAGTTATAATTCGGACAGGAAGGGTTCGAGCAAGGCAGTAAATACATACGCGTGTGGTGTCGGTGCCAGGACGGGCTGGCTGAACCCAACGAAGGAGAGCTTTTGCGCGGGACTGCGCGCTAACGTGGTGAGTCAACGAGGGCGGGTGCATGTAGAGTGCCGAACAGAGTGGATGGGCTGCCGGGGCTGGCGCACGGACCAGGGAATAGGGAACAGTGGAGTAAAATCGCTGGGGACGTGTTGAGAACCCTTGTGGACCTCCTCGGCCGTGTGCGCTACACGAGATGGAGCCGATGTGCATGCTTGTGGCTTGGAAGCCTGGTGTGGTGCGATGTATGTATGTATGGGAAGTGACTCGGGACATCTAGACCGGACGTCTAGACGGCAGTGGCCCTTTCTGACCGGGGAGAAGACCACGTGCATCCCTATGACCCTGAAGGAGCCCTTCTGCCAGTCAAGGGCTAGGGGTTAGTCCACCAGGCGAGCTGGAACCGACGTCGTATGCCGAGTCTTGATGCTCTGGTTCGAAAGTGCACGTTGCTTGCCCGCGTGACTCTCGCCGCGTCGACAGTGGTATCGCGAGTTTAAGGCTTCATTAGGTGATGCACCGAGAACCTGGTCTTTGTTCAAAAGTCACATGCGATCTCGCTTCCGTGACAGTGATTTCGACTTCAAGTTGCTGACTAAGATGTATGAGTTGCAAGCGACGGGAAGCCAACAAGAGTACACTTCTAAATTCATGTTGTTGCTCTCCCAATCTACATTTGAGATACCAGAAGTTGTGAAGCGCTGGTTTTACCAGCAACACCTCCGCGCAGATACCAACGCGCACATCTGTCAGAATATTCCAACAAGTCTTCAGGACACTAGTGAGCACGCTCAGTGTTGCGACGACGCTCGCAAGTCGTCCAGCCCATGGCAGATACCGGAAACACACCACCGAGTGGACAAGGCCGCACACAACAGCAAGGTCGTGGAAGCGGTGCCGGAAATGGGTAGGTCACCAGAGCCCAGCTATCTCCAAATCAAAGCCCGGCACCAACCGCACGTACGACGCCTGAACCAAAGTGTTTCACTTGTGGCGTCGTCGGGCACAAGTCGCCAGACTGCCCGACGAAGGGCACTGGCGCAAAAACTAGATGTCTCGGCGGGCTGGCGCCCCGCCGAGAAAACGGCTGCGTTGCTGACGTCATACAGCAACATCGCAACCAGCCTCTGAAGTTACACACTCCTTCGCGTGTGAACACGACGACGCAGTGATGAGCTCTCAGAAAATCATTGTATGGTTGTTTGGAACGATCGGTGACCGCGAAGGGTACCGATGTCTCCGCCTTTGTGGACTCGGGAGCATCTTTCAACGCCATTACTCCCGCTTTGGCCGAAAAGCTAAAACTGCAAGTAACTGGACACCGCAGACCACTCAAGTTAAAGCTCGGAGCAGGTCGAGTATCGTTCATCCCGCGACGAACATGCTCATTGCTGATACAGCTTCCTGGATTCCCTAACTATGAATCCACAGTGTTGGTCATGGAGGTACCCGATCACAGGAGCTATTAATGGGCATGCCGTGGTTAGTCGAGATTAACCCACAGATAGATTGGGCAAAGCGAGAAATTACCCCTCGAGAGACTTCGACACCAAAACTCTGTGAGCAACCGATTCAACCTGTAGTTTTCAGCCCTTGTGTGCCACGACGACCGGCTCGACGAATCGTCGGTTGCAGAACGCGCCAAAATACCCCCACAGCTGAGCTTACAAACGAGGAAGACGCTCTGACACAGTACTACGTCCTACACGGTCATTGCGGTGATCAAGGGTTACTCGTTTGGTTAAGTCTCGCAATGTTAAGAAGCTTTCTGAAGGCAACGACAACGAATACGGTTTCTTTGTGTCACCAGCATCAAGCGGTACAAAGTCGGAAGCTGCATGGCGCACTGAAGGATTCGCCGGTTTACCCACTTATCAGTCGTTATCGAGATCGAGTGTTCCGGTCGGAGCTTCCTGGCATTCCTCCATCTCGCCAAAATGGCATGGACGCCGCAATCGAAGTGGATGACACAACTCCTGTCCATAGGAAACAATTTCCGCTATCACCCGAACGAAAAACAGCTATCCAGGGATGGCTACAAGACATACTCAAGGCGAAGGTAATACGCCCGTCGTCATCCCCATGATGTGCCCCAACTTTTGCGTGTGGAAGAGCAACGGAGATTGGCGTGTAGTCCATGATTTCAGCGGACTGAATGCCAAAGTGAAAGTCCCTGCCAATCCAATCCCACGGAAGGACGAAATTCTTCGCGCAATGGCTCATGGTGAGCTCTTTTCAGCGATGGACTTATTGTGGGGTTTCTACCAGGTCAGACTCGCGGAGAAGTCAATCCCGTTCACGGCCTTTCCCACACCCGATGGTCTGTTCGAGTATTTTGTGCCTCCGATGGGGATTTCTAGCAGCCCGTCATCTTTCAACAGATTGGTTTGCTCGATTTTTGCCGACTACAATACTTTTGCCAGACGTATTTTAAGGATTTATTCGTCTTTACCGAGACTGATTCGACTGAGGATCATCTTGCAACACTTGAAAAGGTGTTGGAGCGCTGTGCACAACAACATCTGTTCAACAAGATTGAAAGTGTGTATTCTGCCAGCCAAAAATCCCGTGCTTGGGAGATTATATTGGTCGCGATGGCATACGCATGGATCCTCGAAAGTCCGCCAGCATCCGAGGTTTGCTGATTCCGCAGACAAAGCGTGATATGCAGGCATTTATTGGAACGTGCGTCTACGTAATGAGATTTTGTGCAGATTTCGCCGACCATGTCGCACTGCTGACTGAGGTCATCCGGAATTAGCGCCCATGAGACTCCATTACACTTGCAGCCATCAACTCGAGGCATTCGCTAGCCTTAAAGCTAAGTTGACATCCCCTCCGGTGCTAGCCCATCCAGACTTTTCCCGGCCATTCCACGTGAATGTTGATGCCTCTGATTTTGCTGTTGGAGGCTTCCTTTTCCAGCTCGACGATACTGGAACCGAACACGTGATCGCGTACGGAGGACGCAAGCTATCAAAACCCGAATGGGTTATCCCACGCGCGAAAGGAATTACTAGCTGCCCTATATGCGATGAGAACGTGACAGATTTACCTTTAGACCGACCGTTCTACATTAACACAGATCACGACACTCTGAAAAGCATTTTACAGCAACAGACCAGTTCCCAGCGTTTAGCACGATGGCTGAACGAGCTCACACTGTTTCAACCTCTATTCAAATGGGTCCCCGGTGAATCCAACGTCGTCGCAGATGCAATTTCCCGACGCGCAGACTGGAACGACGGTACAGCAAGATCAATAGAGGCTTTCAGAGACCCCGGAAAATGATTCTGACGTAATTTAACAAAAGTTTCATCACTACGTGATTTCACATCGGGTATTTGCTATTGGCATCGCATTCAGACAACCGTGTCTCCAACTCTTTGTCATATCTTTCTATCACGTGGTGGAGCATTTGGACGAACATTTTTCGGGCTTACTGTTCCTGGACACCGCGCGTATATCCAAGAACATGGACCGCTACTGCAGCGAGATCGCAGCCAAGGACCAAGACAGTATTGAGGGCGTGTGGGGATTCATCGACGGCACCGTTCGTCCAATTTGTCGCCCAGGCAAGGGTCAGCAAGCGGTCTACAACGGCCACAAGCGTGTACATGCCATGAAATTCCAGACAGCTGTTGCCCCAGACGGTATTATTTGTCACTTGTTTGGTCCTGTTGACGGTCGCCGTCACGACCTGTTCATGCTCAGCGAAAGTGGCCTGAAGGAGACACTTGAAACCAATTCAGCGTTCCATGGGAAGGTGATTTACGGGGATCCGGCATATGGATGCAACAATTTGGTTTGCTGCCCCTACAAAGGCTGCCAAATCGATGTTGATGAAGCCGCTGTGAACGAGGCGATGAGTGCTGTTCGAGTGTCGGTTGAATGGTGCTACGGTCAGGTGACACGCAACTTCTCGTACCTCGATTTCAAGCGGCATCAATCGGTTGGGACATCACCAGTGGCCACGCTCTACCGTATTGGGGTCCTACTTACCAACTGCATCACTATTGCTAATGGTGGCAACACGAACTCGAAATAATTCAACTGTGCTCCCCATCTTTGAGGAATACTTCGCGAGTTCTCGCGAGAAGTAACGATTGAAACCCATCTTATCTCTTGGTAGTTAGCTTACCACTGTCGTCGTAAGCAAATGAAACTAAGCCAAGTTAATCGCGTTTGAATCGGAGTCGTCATTACGGCTGCTGTTGTTGATGTTGTTGCAGCAGCACCTGGCGCAGCAGAACAAGCTCTTCCTTTCGGATCTCAATTTCGGCGCGATGAATGTTAGATTCTTCTCGCCTCATAGCCAGGTCTTGAGCCCGCGTAATCTCCTTCGCTTCTGCATGTGCCTTCCTAAACGCCAAATCTTCTGCCCAACGCTGTTCCTCTTTCTCGATTTTTTTATCTTGATGTCAAGCAAGTGCGCCTGCCTCGCCTTTTCTTCTTCTCGAATTTCCATTTGAAAATCGAGATACTCAGCCATCTCAGAGTTTACGCTCGCTGTTAACTTCGTGAAGGAGCCTCTTGTAGACCCAGCGCGAACTTCACTAGTCGATATCATCACTGTGGACGCTGTAGCCGCCACATCACATGATTCAGGTATCATCGTTGCTTGACCCAGAGCGGATCCAGTCAATAGAGTGTCGGGTTGGTCATTTCCAGCGCCTGTTGTCCCAGTGTCGCTTGTTTCCAGTGATTTCCGCTGGCACCTTCTCTTAGTTGCATTTTCACGCAAAACTTCTCCTTGTGATAGAAGTCGGGCTGATTTACCCTTCTCTGTAGCTTTCCTTGCTGACTTGGCCTCGTTGGTGTTGTCCATCTGCATTGCAATACCAGTGAGTAACTGCTTGCGCTCTTCTTAGTCCTCGGCTGGCCCAGATTTCTTGCGGTAAGCGTGATCCATTTTCCTGAACTATCCAACCAAGTGTTTGAGACGCTCCTTAATCGGTGGGTCCCCCAGGTTTGTGTTAAACGTTTCCCCAAGTTTTTCCGCCATCTCCTGGTACAGAACCCCCTTGCTACCATGAGCTGCTGCAAATGGACGGAGATTGAGGGTTTCCTTCAGCAGGGCTAAGTCCACATCAGTTGTGAAGAAGAACTTCTTCCTTTTTTCTTTCCTATAGCTGACGTCTTTTTTCTTGGTGGGCGTGAAGGTGGCTGGGGCTTGAGTCGGAGAAGCTACAATAACAGCCGATTCTTCTCGCAGGTGCGCAGCTTGGCGGGATGCTGAATGGCTGGATGTCACATCCACAGGAATGGCACCTCTGTTGGATCTGAGGAATTCTGCGCAACGATCAGAACATGCGCGAACCGACAGCTCACCATCGTAGAGTAAGTTAGAACAGAAGTGATGCACGATCTGCTCGCAGTTCGAGCACACTGCTCCGTCAAGCACTTCGCTTTCCCCGGCTGGGCACTCTTCGTAGGCGCACTCCCTTCTATGCGTGTTCTATGTGCAGCTCCAGCTGCAGCCATCCTGCCTTCAGCACCAGCGTGCGCAGTTTCTGGTAGGGCGATGCGCTTCTTCAGTCTTGTTGTGACCGTGTTGCACTGAAAACTGTGAGTCAAAAAGGCAACGAAGATCGGTAAATTTTAAACGTAGCTGGGACACGTAAGAGGGGCATGTCGTACGGGTTTACGGGATCTTAAAAACACGTAATGGGTCCGAAAATAAAAATGTGTGGACCATGCTACGTGAAAACTAAACCGTAATTTGAACTTTCCGGGGTCTCTGAAAGCCTCTAGTCAGTCTCTCTTCGCTTATTCATGCGATGGCCGAGGCTAACACCCCTCCGACAAAGATGAAGAATTGCTCTTTACGAGCGCCGGGTTAACGGGCATTAGCGAAGCATGTCGCTCCGGATATGCAGCCGATCCACAATTAGGTCCTATTGTCGACGACCTCAGAGATGCTACCGCCACTAACACTCGGCGCCTTCGTCGATTTACGGGTTACTATTTTTTCAGCTCCGATCCACTCCATCCCGACGCCTCTGTGTCCCCGATGTTCCCGGCTTGCGCAAAGCTATTCTCTTCGAGAAACACGTGTTCCTACTCGAGGACACCCGGGTCAGGCCAAGACGCTGCTGCTCCTTCTCGAAAAAGACTATTGGAAAGGTATGGTCCAATCGGTGGAACGGTACGTCACTTCTTGTGTAATGTGCCATTGTAATAAATCCATTCGAGGCAAGGCAGCAGGACTACTCCATCCTCTCGACATTCCTGCAAAACGATGGGTCGAGATAAGTATGGACTTCCTGTCCTCATTGCCGGTGGCGGCAACAGGATTCGATGCCGTACTCGTAATTGCGGGCCTCCTCACTAAGCGAGCTCACTTTGTGGTGACTCATTCGACAGCAACCGCGGCTTCCACGGCAAACTTTTTATCGATTTTTATCAGCAATTACACGGGTTACCGCAATCAATTGTTTGTGGCTGCGACCCTAAGTTCACTGCTGTGGTGTGGCGCTTGATGATGGAGCTGCAAGGCACTCAACTTCACTTGAGTGCCGCATTCAAACCCTCCACCGACGGCCAGTCTGAAGTGACGATCAAATCCGTCAGCGAATTTCTACGCCACTTTGTTGGGCCACATCACGACAACTGGGACCATCTCCTGCCGCTCGCCGAGTTTGCCTACAATTCTGGAGTACATTCGTCGATCGACATGTCCCCTTTTAAGGAAGATCTCGGCTATCAGCTCAGATCGGTGGCAGACTGCATAATCCCGACGTCCCGGACTACCCGAGCATCCACCTTTGTATCCAAACCAGCAGGCCGTGCTTGCTGAAGCGCAGGACGCTATGGCACCGGCGCAGTTTCAGTGGCACGCAGCCTACGATCGCAGCCGACCACAGCTTTCGTTCAAGTCAGGTGATGCAGTCCTGCTCGACACCAAGAATCTCGATCTAGCTCACCTGGGCACCGACGGCAAACGGAAATTTGCAGCTCGCTTCATTGGTCCTTATCGCTTTAGCCATATTGCAGGACCTGACACATACAAGCTCGAGCTACCACCGGACTCCGTCTCCACCCCGACTACCACGTATCGCGGTTGCGACGATATCATCGCAACTCCGATCCCCGCCGAACCACCCGGGTTCAACCAGTTCTCGTGGCAGACGGCTCTGAGGGCCACCTCGTGGCTGCAGTTTTGCGCCACCGGATTCGTCGCGTACGATAATTTGAAGTGCAATGGCTGGACTCGACGATTCAACCATCATGGGAACCAAATTGACACAGGTGCTGGCTCTAGTTCGTCAATACGTCGCCACCTTGCCGCCTACCCGAGCTACAGCTCGTCTAAGGGAGGAAGTGTCACGGGTACAACCCGTGTAAGAGCAACTTCAGGACCAGAACCAACGGCAAGATGCGATTGCACAAGAAACCCCGCTCTGAGAAAACTCGTCCTCGACGGAGATCACGCATTATCGCATGGTCCGTTAATACTCTATTCATAGCAGCACCTTACACCTACTGCAGCAGTCCTAGCTACCACTAAAAACTAAATCTCAGTCTTCATTTTCCAGCATTTCTCGCAAGTGAAACTCAAAATTCAAGTCGTTCAGTAGAACACGTGACAGATCTGCACTTGGACTTGCTGACGCAGTCCTGCGCCCGATCAAACGTACCCTGGGGGTAGGGTACGTTACCAGTGATACCCTACCTCTAAGGTACCGTACCACACATTAGTGTACCCCTTTCGCCTGATTATGTAACTAGCCGAGAATGCAAAAGAAAACAGTAGAGCGATTCCAGCAGACTTTTGGTCGTCCCAAATCCTAGATTTACCCCTACACCTCACATAAACGGTGCATTCGGCGCACCCTCTCGCCAGGGGCGGCGTAGATCCTAGATCTGTGCTAAGGGGGCAAGCACAGATCTAGGATCTGTTCTAAACCCCTGATATCATATAAATGACCTGTATAAACCTATTCTTACCTTCAACTTCCGCATTGCTTCCGCCCACTCGCTATGGAGAGACGTCTCGCGCCAAGAAGCAGACAACGATGCCCAGTCGCCGGGGCGGAAGGAGTGCTGGATATGATGGGTATTTATAATAATGCGCTTAAAGTGACTGGAAGCATGTTAATAATATAATGAACGACTTATCATTTATCACCTCCCACTGGGAACTCCCACGTGGTTTCATAGCGTGCTTTCGCGCCTCAGATAGTTCTGTCCACTTTTGATGCTTGCGCTTACATTGCTGGCCCTTAACACCCAGCGCAGTAAGAGAATCAGCACGAGGCTGCCACTTTCGTCGTCAATGCTCGTCGATGCGGAAATGGGGAATTCGCTGAATGCGAATTGGAGCTACGGTGGATTACCTAAACCCAGATTTAGGACAGTGTCGTAAATTTAGGTTTAGGATGACCCAAAGGCCTGCGGGAATCGCTCAAGTTGGAACTGTAATTTTGGAACTTCCGAAACGGAAGTGACACGTTAAAAATGTCCAAAAGACAAGGCCGTGCGATAGCCCGGAAGAGCTCTGAAATTTGGCTCTTCGGGTGATCTCGCGTTTAAGAATTCTTCTGGATCGTTAAGTATTATTTAAGTGTACTTGCCAACGATCTGCTCGCCCGTGTCGAAGGAGCGAAGGCGTTGGATGTGGCTACAAGTTATCTTTCATTGACTGACACGACAGTTTGAAAGTAAGAGGCTTCGTATTAACATTGTCGGCTCTCCCTAGCTTCATGCAGAAGCGTAAGAAAGACCGCGTTTTCATTGTGTGTACACGTCTTACTTATTTAATTTTGCACATTTTCATCTAGGTCGCGGTTTTGTGATTGTCCATCGGGCAGGGTTTACCATTAGTTTCCCGAGTCCACTACTACATTACCACTAATTTTATACAGTATTTAGTATTGGTTCGGTTGCTATCCCACTGCAACTGTAGTAACCAGTGGTTTGCGCAAGCCCATATATTAATGCTAAGTAGTCGGAGTCTACTAAGCATTAATATTGTTGAAGTCCCCACCAGTTTCCCACATTTTCACGTTTTTTTCCTACATTTCATCGTCTCCAGTAGCGGCTTCTCTTTACATCATATTGTGTTGCTTTCTTAATTCACGTCGCTAAAGACAACGGTGGCTCGTTTGGGGCCTAATAGCTTTTGTCGCTCCACACGTAGCCAACACTAATATAATACTTCTAATGTACTAGTTTATGTTGCCCTCAGTAGAGTAATGTATAATGTCATTAGTTCACAACGACAATTCGCCGAACTACTGCCAGCACCAATAACAATCGCCATTACTGGCAATAAGGGTACGTCGACCCAACTTGGCCTGACCCCCAAATTGCTACCTGTATCGATGTTGGTACTAAACACTTCAACAACCGGGATTCTTCAACCAACGTGATCTTTGCTTTCTTTCCGCACGTTGATTTCTGCTCGCACTCGTCTACCCGCGTCGCGAGCAGCTCCTGCCCGCGGGCACAGCCCCCCTTCAGCATTTGCTTTTCTCCATTCTCCAATCTACCAGGTAGATTTCAAGTGCTTCGGCGCCGCCTAGTCATTCCGATGGTAGTAACTCGTGGCAAGAAGACGAGGGGTACATTGTGTACATCCGTGAAGAGGGCATACAAGCAATGGACTGAAGTGGATTTGAAACTGTCGCTGGCTGGGATTCGAGTTGGTCAGCTATCCAAGAAAGGAGCTGAACGAGTTTGCGGCGTTGCGGTTCGGACACTCACTCGATACATGGGTGGTGCGGAAATAGGAGTCGTGGCGGGACGCAGTGCTGCAATCAACGACGGTGGAGAAGATGGCATCATCGAGGGCTGCTCGATCGTGCAAGACGCTGATTTCCAGCCACACGGCTAGGCCACAAGATTATCATACTGGATTTGATAAGCGATGGTCGTGATCATCAGTTCGGGGCTGCAGGCCCATCTTACAAGTGGATAAATAAGTCCCTCAAGCGTCATTCAGCTCGTATCTCCGTTCGGAAGGGCCATATTCTCGACAGTTCTCGTGTGAACGCAGTGAGGAAGTATGAAATCGATTATTTCTTGCCGAATTTGAAGCGGTTCTGGAGGGATTCCCTATTCCACAGATCTACAACTGCGACGAGACTGGTGTGGATCCTCAATGAGGTACACCAAAGAACGTGCTTGCACCGCTAGGAGTTAAAAACGTATCTGTTCGTCGAGGTGCGAACCGAGAGAATACAACCGTTCTCTTGTCTGTCTGTGCTACGAGCAATACGGTACCACCGTTGTACATTTAGACGAATGCCAACGCCAAAAACAAGAGCTACAGCAACAGCGTGTAGGAAGTTCAAACTCGCCGGGTTGAAGATGCTAAGTCCCGCAATACCTCAACAAAACGAGCGCGTAAACGGACTAACAAATATCCCGACACACCGGTCGAGTCAACTACTGCTCTAACTTCCATGGGGCAAATGAAAATGGTCTCTGTCGGTGCGACAACGACACCTGAGGTGACTGAGGGCCTGCACCTCACGTACAAAATCCGCTGGAATGAGGCGATTCCAGCGGATCCTGAGCAACCAGCGGATCGCTCGATCCGCTATCGTGCACCTCAACGCATTTCTAGCGAATTAATCCCTTGAAACAGAGATCCGCTATCTGCCCGAATTCCGACAGATGGTGGATGGCTTCTAGCGGATCGATATGATGGCCTCTAAAGTGCATCACAAAATCATACAGTAAAGCCTGTTGCCTTGCAATCCGCTATTCGTGCACCGCGCGCAATTCCAGCGAATTTTGCCATCCAGCGGATTTTGCCATCCAGTGGATGGTTTCGAGTAGAGGATTGGCCTTTCCAGCGTTTTGATCCTGCGGTGCAGGCCCTGAGTATATCTTTTGCGCTAAATTTTTGGCGATTATGGCTAAGAAACCCAGATGGCAGGGGTGACAAGATGGGACCCAAAACCAAAAGAGGTTTTGAATATATATGAACTTTTAACTGACTCGTGCTACCTCAATTTCACTCCAGTCTTTGCTCTGAGCACTCCCAATGATAGCCCAAACACGTAGCTTTCGGGGATGTTCTTACTTTTTTCGATGCCTAGTCCCCGAGAAAAAGTTTCATTCGTAACATTGTGGGCCAAGTTGGGTCGACGTACCCTTACCTGCCCTCGGGGATGTAGTCTTGTCGTCGCCCGAGCAGCAGCGAAAAACGAAAAAGTCAATAAGCCTATCCATATGACGAAGTCTACTAGTACCCCTCACGCCGCCAGCCAAAAATGCGAGGCTCTCTGCAACAACTGTACCGATGGTAGCAACGATTGATACCCCCGTCGAAGCTCCAGGTACTAGCTGTCACGCGCCCTTCCTTCGGGCTACGTGGCTATCAAGGAGGAGCTCGGCTCCCGATCAAAAGTAGACCCAACTGCAGCACTCTGGTTATTGACTCGACATGACTACACTGCGGTGTGCCAGCAATGCACGCCAATTCCCCAGCACTCTCCAGTGAGCTTAAAACTCTTCCTCCAGCAGCTACTAGCAACTGAAAGCACACGATCAATCTCAGGATACCGGTATGGTGACGGGAAAGAGTGTCACCCAAGTCAACTCTCGCAGGAGCTGGGTTGTTGCAAATTAACTCAATCTGTACAAGCAAAACCCCATGAATGTCGTGTCAGCTATTTTTATTGCTTGTAAACTACGCTTGAATGTCGCTGGAGCACGCCACAGGTAACACGGCTCGCCTTGCGAGGGACATAACAGATGAGAGCTTAACTAGCGGCGATGTGCGAGTGTTGTCAAAGTTTATAGGTTGAAGTTGCTTGATTGGAGGAACCAGACCAACATGGATAATTACGCTGGGTTTTTCATAAGATCTTGGAGATTGTACTTTCTTGGAGCACGATTGTGAGCTACTTGCTTTTGTGCGGGTTTTGGAGTTGCGACTTAGTATGGATTGTGAGCGAAAAGTCGTATCTCCGTGAAACTCTGAAATAAATTTCAGAGAACAAATCCAAAATATTTTCCCAACAAAATGTGTCGACCCCGATGACAAATGCTGCTGCATCTCGTTCTCGAAGGCGGCAATCTGCAGTCCATCAGCATGCAACGATGATGATGAATGAATGATACATGTATTACGCACGGCGCGTCGGCCGGCCAATTCACGAGCCATAAAAAAGTCGTCATCTGCTAATGGCAAGTATGCAATGTGGGAGATTTTGTCTACTCTATTGCTACTATTTGATTCAGGCCAAGACTGCAGCATTCGGTGCAAGTCGAGTGACCGTCACATCGACAGGACCCTTGACCGGAATAGAGACTGAGAATTCGTAGGTTAGCTTCCAAGGGTCATCTACGGTCTTGATGTCGAACTTGCTGAGAAGCGTGGCCATAGCCAGCTTAATCTCCATCAGCGCGAAGTTTTTGCCAATGCAGTTGTGCTGACCCGCACCAAAGCCGCTGAACACGAACGGTGACAACACACACAATTTGCCCGTCTCTGGATCAACCATGCGCTCAGGCTTGAACTCCAAAGCGTCCTGTCCCCAGACACTTTTATTTCGCGCAATTGAATAGGACGAGATCATTGCAATCTGTCCCTTTTCAATGAAGGTGCCGTCGCAAAGCGTCGTGCTTTCCATTGCCTCGCGCACGACAAATCCCGAGGATGGATGCAGTCGAATGTTCTCGTTCACGACAGCCTCCAGATACACGAGGTCACGGATCTGCTCCTGAGTCGGTATTTTCACCTCGCCCGTCAGCAATCCTGGTACCTTTTCCTTCATCTCCTCACGGATTTTGCGCAGCACTTCCGGGTGGCGATTCATGTTCACGATGAACCAGTTCATGCTATGAGCCGTCGAGTCCTTGCCGGCAAAGAGAAAGGTGACCACCATATCGCGCATAATGGTGGCATCATCGTCCTCGAGCATGTCCTTTGTCTCTCTCAGATTACTTTCCATGAAAAGCGTGATGAGATCTTTTGCCTCCATCTTCTTGCCCTTTGCAGCTAGCTCCATCTTCTTGCTCATCGACTGCACGATCACATCGGTGATAAACTTGTGCATCGTCTTGGTGTTGTCCATGAGGATCTTCTCCCATCCGATGTTCAGGTATCTCTTGAGCTCCCAGAGCCACAACGGTGACTGGATGCGCACGCCAAAGGCTACCGACATCTTGTCGAACGCCTCCATAAACGCATGGTCCACTTCTCGGTCAAGACTACTTTTCAGCGTGTTCATATCCAGGCCGAATCCAATCTTGGCAAAAGAGTCCATGGTAAAGTAATTGAGCACCCTCTTGATACTAAAAGGCTCCCCGCGCGCTTCGTAGGTGTCTAACACGTCGAGGAACACCGACAGTTTTTCCTCGACCGTCGCCACCATCACGTCCTTCATCATCTTCATTGAGAAGAGGTGCCTAGCCGTCCTGCGATGGTAAGACCACGCGGCACCATCCGATATCACCAAACCATTTCCGAACACGTCCTTGCTGATGTACTGCCCCAAGGGACCTCTCAGGAAGATATCCTCCTGGGTTTTCAGCACGTCCTCGAACAATTCTGGTGACGACAGAACGACCATCGCTGGACGTCCGGGTATGTGAAATTTCCACGGACGGTTGCCAAACTCGGTACATTGGTCATTGATCCAGTCGTGGAAGCGTTCGGAGTTGCCCCCAGCATCCAACACGTTCTTGAGGACGGGCAACGTGGACTTGGGCATGGGTGGCAGCTTGCGAGTGTCGGCTGCTTTCTTCTTGCTGTTGTGGAGCATCAACGACAGTCCCAAGCTCACAGTCACCGCAGCAGCAGCCGCAAGAGCGATATCATTCCTGTCTCCCAAGAGCTCCGAAACCGACTTCATTGTTGGGCGACCAGTGCCTTAGATGAGGTGTCGATAGGTAGTCGCGTCCACGGCGAAAATGTCCAAGTGAGGTCGAACCAGAGGAACGAGAATCCCCATCGTCGATGGCATCGACACATCGACGGACGGTCGACACAAGATCGTTGGGGTCTATGTCCCCAGGATTCTCGCGACGAGATCGGCGTCGGCAGTACCTCCCGGGGGTCCAGACGCTTCCCGCTTAAGTACGGAAGGGCTGATTCTTCCCTTTGCAGCTTCAGCGATTTGCAAGCCGCCACATTGACCAGCAACTTCGCCGCCATGGAGCTGCCTCCACTGACGTCCGCGGCCGTGGTGCTGCGCGACCAGCCAGCGCTTGGGGCGCTCCCGCACGTGGTCTCCGCCGTCTCGCAGTGCCTGGACTGCTCGGTGGAGATCCCACTCGCGCGAGCCTGCGCGCTCGGCTCCCCGAGGCTTCTGCGGCGCGTGTGGGTCGGCAGCGCCTCGGCCGGGGCGCTTCCCTCGCTGCTGGTCTCCTGGCGCTTCCTCCAGTCCGACCGCCACTACTACAGAGCGCAGTTCGCCCAGGGGGTCTTGGAAGCGGCTCGTCGCGGAGACCTGTCTGCGCTCCAGTGGCTCTTTGCACGTTTCGCGCTGCGTTGCTACTGTGCAAGCGGTGGAGGAGGCTGCTGCGGCTGGGCATCTCCCCGTTTTGGAGTTTTTCCTAGAGAACGACGCCACGGCTCGTGATACTCGAGCCGAGCAGAGGAGAAGCAATGGGGTCCAATGGGGCGGCAAGGACATGGCGGCGGCTGTGGAAAATGATCACACAGACATCGCACGATGGCTGTTTGAGCACAAAGGAACGGTGGAGCGAGATTGGGGCGCTGTATGAGCAGTGTCGCTCGCAGGGGTGATATCGTGCTACTGCGGTGGCTGCTGGAGCGAGGATATGCCGCGGACCAGCTCGCCCCGCCTACGATGGATGACGCTGCGTTGGGTGGCCATTTGGATATGCTGCAGTGGCTCTACGAGCACGGGTACATTCATCATGCAAGTTTTGCTCTGGAAAATGCTGCCCATAACGGTCAGTTGGAGATTGTCGAGTGGCTGATGCGGCATCACCCCGTTGGAAATGCAAGTCGAGCGCTGGATGCTGCAGCTAAAGCGAATCATTTGCACATAGTTCGCTGGCTACTCGAGCATAATCTTGGTCGTGGCGCCATGGCAGGGATGCACCAAGCGGCGATACGAGGGCACCTCGAGATGGCCAAGTACCTTCACGAGCAAGGTTTCCGCGGCCTGGCAAGCGTTTCGGCTGGAACCATGATTCGTGCAGCGGGACGAGGCTATCTTGACGTGGTAAAATGGCTTGACGCTGAGTTTGCCGGCAATACTCGCGCCGACATTTACAAGGATTTACGTGGGATCTCGTTGACGATCCTAGCTGGCGATCCAACAAACGCAATGGATGCAGCTGCCAGAAATGGATATTTTAGGGTAGTAAAGTTTCTAGACAATGTGGAATCACGCATGGTCGAGGAAGAGCGCAACGGTTCCCGTCCCTCTGACACACAGGACGCAATCGATGGTGCTGCATCGGAGAATCATTTGGAAATTGTGAAATGGCTTGGTCTTCACCGGTCGGGCAGCTGCACTACTGCTGCGATGGATGGCGCAGCGACGAATGGCCACTTAGAAATGCTTCAGTGGCTTCATGAGAACCGTTCGGAAGGCTGTACAACTGCAGCGATGGATGGAGCTGCGCGAAATGGTCATCTGGCTGTCGTGAAATGGCTGCACAATAACCGTTCTGAGGGCTGTACGACCGCAGCAATGGATGGTGCGGCAGGGGCTGGTTTTCTCACAGTAGTAAAGTGGTTTCACAACAACCGCTCAGAGGGATGCACGACAGAGGCGATGGACAGCGCTGCAGCGGCAGGTTCATTAAAAGTGTTGCAGTGGCTTCATCAAAATCGCCCTGAAGGCTGCACAACCCGAGCGATGGATGCGGCTGCATCAGGCGGCTGTTTTGAAATGTTGCTATATTTGCGAGCGCAACGCACGGAAGGTTGCAGTCGTGATGCCGCGTTCGAAGCGGAGCGAAAAAGCACGGCGACATCTTGGCCTGGCTTCATGAGCACTACCCAGATCCTCCAGCCCCGGAGCGTCGGGTGAGAAGGCCTCGCGTGGCGTAACAGGAGAGGGTCGCTGTCAAGCTCTGGTTGGAAGGCTTTACGCCTCAGCGTGTTGAAGCAGCGTTTGAAGAGGCATTCACACCCGTGCGGTCTGCATCCTGATGGTTTGGCATACGAGTTTGCATGGCAAGCTGGTAGAGAGCATTCAGTCTCGGTAGTACTTGCGAATTGCGACTAGTCCGTTTCACAACTTGTCCCAATATTATTGAAACGACATCGCGTGTGCCTGCAAGCGGTACGTCAGCGGAAAAAGTCGTTTGGTAGGCTTTATGCAGCTGGTGCGCAACTCCAAGTGCTCTGTTCACGGTCACTATTGTTTTGCCAACGACCACGTTTGACCGCTTTGCGCACTGATCAAACCCCAGCGTAAAACACCAAGATGAACACTGGCGTCGCAAGATCCCGCAGAACAACAATGGCAACAGCAGCGAAAGAAGCAACACTCACCACTGGTCTTGCAGTGGTGCTTCGTCGACAACCTTGTGTTGCAGCCTTGCAGCATGTTGTTCAAGCCCTGGATGAATTCGTCGACGTTTCATGGCAGTGGAGCATTGCTCAAGCTTGCGCTCTTGCGGGTGATGGAGCAGGTGATGGAGTTGGTGAGGCAGACCGACTTGTTGCTCGCATTGTGGCTCGCCGGCCACTTGCTTCAATGGACACATTTTATCGTCAGGCCCAGCTATCGGCCGGGTTGATAAATGCTGCGCAACAAGGGAATGCAAAGTTGGTATATTGGCTGCTGCAGAACACCACCTGTGATCGGGTTATCATCGACAGTCGTAGTGGCATTGTCAAGGCTATCGAAGCTGCTGCTGCAAATGGCCACTTACGCATCCTGGAGCAATTACTGTATCATGATAAGCGCGGCGTCAGTATTAAGCTGGCAGTGCTCAGTGCAGCGCGTGGGAACAAGCTAACTGCTTTACAATGGTTGTATAAAAGATTTCCAGCGCTTGATGATTTGAGGGCAACCGCAGGTGATTTGCTAGAATTGACCGCTGGCAACGGGAACATTAAGATGGCTGAATGGCTGGTAGAGATTGTTGATGTCAAATGCATGCTCCAGTCGGCATCCCGCGCAGTCCAAAACGCGCTTGCTGGGGGTCACTTAAAGTTGGTTGAGCGACTGGTTGATGTTGCTTCGTCAATTTCTGAGGCACTTTGCGTGGATGAAGCTGCTGGGGGCGGGTATCTTCAATCAGTGCAATGAGGGGATGAAAACGGCGGGGTGTTCACGACTCGAGCAATAGACTCTGCTGCAAGCAACGGTCATTTCGAAGTTGTGCAATGGCTGGACCGTCATCGTGCCGAGGGTTGCACGACACAAGCGATGGACAAGGCGGCGACGCACGGTCACTTAAACATCGTTCAATGGCTTCACGCAAACCGGGTTGAAGGTTGCACAACTGAGGCGATGGATGGAGCTGCGAGTCATGGTCACCTGGATGTGGTACAGTGGCTCCATGCCCATCGAAATGAAGGTTGTACAACGAAAGCTATGAATGGTGCAGCTCGAGATAACCATTTTGCCGTAGTTCAGTGGTTGTATGATCATCGTGCAGAGGGTTGCACACAAGCGGCGTTTAATGATGCGGCCAGTTCCGGGAATGTCGAAATCATGCAGTGGCTTATCGCGCATTTCCCGGGTGTCTGCTGTTACTCCTGTTCTGCTCTGGGGAATGCCGCTGCAAATGGCCATTTGCGCGCAGTGCAGATGCTCTACGAAAATTGTCCCAAAGTAGCGAGAGATTCAGCAGAGTGGTTTGCATGTAAGGCAATGGATCGTGCTGCTAGCAATGGTCACCTAGTTGTCGTTCAGTGGCTTCACAAGCGTCATCCTGAGATTGGAGGTTGTTCCACCGCGGCAATGGATGATGCAGCTTCTAACGGGCACTTGAAAATGATCAAGTGGCTTCATTTGAACCGCCGTGAGGGCGCCACATACCGAGCAATGGATGGAGCGGCGGCTGGGGGCACTTCGAGATGCTGCTTTTCTTGAACGCGCACCGCAAGGACGGTTGTACGTCGCACGCAGTAGTTAAAGCAGCTCTGAATGAACACGTCGAGATCGTGCAGTGGATTCTTCAGCGCTACCCACAGCAAATCTGCCACGAACGTGTTCGCACGTTTGCTGCAAGATACAATTTTCTCTGCTCGACCAATTCCACCGCAACCGCATACTCCCTGTTAGCGTGTACTAGTAGTATTAGGTTGCAGTGTCTTTTAGTACTGGAGGAAATATTGGTGAATTACTAAAGCGAAGACAACGTCTCAGATTTAAAAACCAGAGCGAATCTTTATTGCGGATTACATGTACGTCGAAGTACCATCGGAAGCTCGTCAACGTGGAACGTCTAGCATCCAGTTCCTCCAGCGATGCGGAGGCAAGACGTTGAGTCCCACAAGCTGAGGATATTGGTCATTACGGTCCATGCAAACGCGAACGTTAGGTATGCAATCGTCAACATGCCCAACCACTTGTTCGTTTTCCCTGAGTTCTTGAGAGCATGCACCTCAGCCTTCTGACGCGGTAGCCACATCACAAACACCACCGAGAGTAAATTGAACGCGTACGCGATGACGTACGCATACGTCAGCTGTGTATGCGAGTAATAGGTGTCCTTGACAATATACTTGCGCGTGATATCGAAGTAGCTGTCCACCCACTTGTAAAGCACAGTCGAAAACGGTGTTCCCAGTGCCGAAATCGTAATCATGAGACCATTGGTGGTGGCTTCGCGACCTGGATCCGTGATTTCCACCACGAAGAGAGTAGCAATGAAGTCACCGATGCTATTCGGGAACTCCTCGAGAAGCGGCACCCCGAGCCAGAACCACTGGCTGCGATAAACGTCCCAGATCGTGAAGAAGGTCGGGATGGCGTCTAGAAACACGACAAAGAACTGACAAGCTACGACCATGAGCTGCCAGCTCCAGTGAAGACCCCACTTCCGCACAATAAACAGAGAAATAACCGTGATGAACGAGGACATCATGGATGAAATCCCTTCATTAAGCGGCGTGACATTGGCGTACGTGCTCTGGATAATGCTCGAGGCTGTCACCGAGAAGAGCGAGAAAATCTGGCGAAAGAATCGGAATGCAATGATCTGGTAGTACGCGCGGTTCTGCATCAACCCGAAAAGCTCGCCATAAAACTTGCGCATGGACTTACGTTCCATCTTCTCCTCTGTAATGCAGAACCAGCACAACGGGATGGTCACGAAGGAAAAGGCTGTACACACCCACATGATGTTGTTGAAGCCCATGGTCCAGGAAAAAGTCCCGCCGTAGTCAACACCATTGAGCGCCAGACCGGTGAAAAAAGCCGATAGGACCGCAAACAGGTTGCGGACAAGCGATACGTTCGACTGGACGGTGCCTCGGATACTCTCGGGTTCGCGCTGTGCCAGCTCCACCATGTAGCCGTCCGCAGGGCCAAAAGCGATAACCGTTCCAAGGTTCGCGAACATAAAGAGGAAGATGAGTTTGACGCCTCGGTTGGGCGCGTCCAAGTTCATGGTCTCGAGCTGTTCGGGGGTCATGTCGGTAATGTCGGTGTCGATCAAGTCCGAGTCGCCATAGTACGGATCACCAAGCGGGATGATGGCCATGAGGAGGCACGCGATGAAAGTCAGGGCCCATCCGATAATGAGGTACGGGCGTCTGCGGTAGCCGAAAATTGGGTAACAGTCCGAGAAGACGGCGGCGAACATGCGCAGTGCGCGAGGAATGCGCACCAGCGCCTGGGCAGTCGCCACAAGCGTAGCCGACATGTACAGGTAGTTGTTGAGCACCGAGTATAATACGCTGAGATTCACTCCGTAGATGACACCGACGGACGCAATGTGTGCGAGCAGCCCAATGTGCCGAAGCGAAAACACGGACTCGGCACCACCGGGACGCAGAGCGCCGCCTTCCAGTGCACCATCATCGAACTTGGTCGGCGGGGTCTTGGCTTCTTGGTATGCTGCAGCAGGAGATTCAAGCTTGAGTTGCTCGCCTTGATCAATCGACGAGCGAGCCATGGTGCCCGGAGCGCCAATTGCGAAATGGTAGTCTAGGGTAGGCATGAGGAGATCCTCGACTATCACAGGCCCTTAGATAATCGATGATCTTCATTACCCCATGCAGGACTTGGGTGGTCACGGTAAAGAGACCTTTGTCCACTGCGAGTTGATGTGGAGGGGTTGCGGTGGTAATTTGCGTGGTGATTGGTTGAAGGCACGCGTGTGGTCCTTTCATCAGCTTGTGGATTTGCTGATGTGTCACGCCCGCGCAGTGACGCTGTGCTGAGTGAGCGAGCAAGGCAGATGAAAAGCTTTTCACTCCACCACCATCCGTGCAGCAGCCGCAGGCGCGTGCCAATTCGCCATTTCACCGAATATATGCATGTAGTCCGCGCGTCTAGTTGAAGGGTCTCAAGTGGTTGATGCATGCATGGCAGCTCAAATGTTTGTCGGTCGGAAGTGCATAATACCGGTATTATGCACCTTTTCGACAGGCGATGATATCGCCTGCAGAAAGGTAATAATCAGGCGAGATGACGGATTATGCGCAGGAAACGACTGGCGCACAACACACAGTGGATTCGTGTTACTGCCCGAAGCAGACGATGTGTACAGTACCCTGAGTGAGTACCGGTGGGACGCACCGTCCAATTAGACTTCAGCACTGGAAAAGCAGGCTCAACACTGCCCAGGTGTCACCGAATCCCTTGGCAAGGAACACCGTCGATTTGGACTTCAGCACCGTGTTTGGTGTGCACCACCCTCAGGTTGGGGGCGACTCCACCTCAGTTCGGTCGCTCTGGTTGGCTTCCCAACACACTATCTATAGATAGCTGCGTCTTAAGCCCCACGAAGAGCCATGCCAAAAACAACGTGCAGATGAATGGTAATTCTGCCGGGTGTAGAAGTGTGGCGGGTCCCTCTACCCGAGTCAGTTGAGTCACGGCACCGTATAATCGCGATAACCGCGAGTGTGAAGTTTCTTTATGCCCTGGTTTCTCCGTCGGTGGCTGGGTCTCGAGATGAAAGAGCTTGCATATCCCGACGCCATCATCTTTTGCTGATGCTATGGAGTTTTCTGTTGAAGTACACATCCTTTTGTATCGCTATTCCCACAAGTTATCTTTGGGCTTGGCATCGCAGTTTAAAAGTTGGGCCTGACGCTGCCACGTAGCAACCGCGACACAAAAGTTGTCTTCCTCGCCCACGAAGACGGTGATTCCGTTAGATTCGTCGCCGTGAACTGATTGGCATTGTCTGCCCGCAATCGTACTGTGGTCACCGCAGTCGCAGTCGCGCACACCGTCTCATAAAGTCGCGCGCGGAAGGCCGCACCATCCGGTGCGCAGTGCGCCGGGTGCGGCATGCCGCGCGGTCTAACCAGGAGTTAATCCTGGTCGTAGTCGCTTAGCTTCTCCACGACGTAGTCGAAAATCTCGCGCGGGTACGAGTCGGTGCATACAAAAGCCGTCCTGCAATCGGCTGCCGACCTTGCTCGGGTCCACCTTGATACGAGAGCCTCAAACACGATACGCGATCGGCTCTATGGGCTTCCACCCGCACCTGTTCAGCGCGCAGGCTCGAGCCATTGAAAAGGAACTGCCCCAGCAGGTGTCCAATTGACGGCGTGGATCTCCATCGAAGCCCGCCTCGACCGAGCACGTTTGTAGCTATCCAATACCGGGATTTCGGTGATCGCTGCTTTCGGTTGCATTGATAAAGCAGAGAGCACTTGCACGCATTTAGATTCAATGCGGTGTGCTATGTGTCAAAAATTGGGATAGTGTTGCCGTAGCCATGCTACAATGTAGCTGTGGCCTCGTGCAGCGGCGTCGACGGCAGTGTACCTGCTGCAGCCTTCTGTGCGCTGTGAGTGCAGGAAAAGCAAAACCTCGAAGTGGCCGTGGACGGCTGCAAAGTGCATAGCGTCAATACTGCACCCTTCAGAGCGGTGTGTATGCAGCCATTGAACGATGTCAAAATGGCCGTTGTAGGCGGCACCATCCATCGCGTTGTCAGTGCAGCCCTCAGAGCGGTGACGATGTAACCATTTCACTACGTTCAAGTGCCCCGAACGTGCAGCAGAATCCATTGCAAATGGAGTGCACCCTTCTTGGCGGTTGGCGTGCAACCACTGCACCACTTTTAAGTGTCCTTGGGCTGCAGCTCGATCCATCGCAGTGGTTGTGCAGCCTTCGGTGCGATTTTCGTGCAGCCACTGAACTACATCAAAATGGCCGTTTGCCGCTGCTCCGTCCATAGCCGCAATTGTGCATCCTACCAAAACGTGCTCTTGCAGCCATTTTACGACTTCCAAGTGGCCATTCCGCGCGGCTGTGTTAATGACGCTGGGGGAGCAGCCTTCTGATCTGTTACTGTGGAGCCATTGTACTACCTCTAGATGGCCCTCCGCTGCGGCATTCGTCATGGCTGCACGCGTACATGTTGGCGCTCTGCGTCCACAGGGTCGTCCTCTATCTTTTGTGCGCTTCCGCTTTCTTCGTTCAGGGGATGACTCTATCGACCTTTCTACGCTGTGAAGAAATTGGAGGACATCCAAATGACCATTACTTGCTGCTGCATCCATCGCAGTGGAGTATCGGGGATAGCCATCTGCGTTTGGTCTAGTGATCGAAAAGAGATCAACCTCAGAGTTGTCCGAGAATTGTGAATGCAGCCATTTGACCACGCCAAGATGCCCACGCTCTGAGGCCATGTACATCATGTGATCCCCAAAGGTGTCGATGCCCTTGGCATGGACGTACTGTGCAACTTCCACGTTCCCGTTAATGGCGGCTAAGTACATAGCCAAATTTGCTTCTCGGCCGAGGTTGCGCTCCAGCAGCCACACAACGATAGAAAAGAACCCGCTTGCGGCGGCCCCAGATACGCCTTCGTCTACATTTTCAAGGATATCGTGCTCAACCAGCCATTTGACAATGTCGATGTGGCCACTCGTAGCGGCATTTTGAAATGCATCCCCAACATTGTCAAAGCCGAAACCGTGATCAAACAACCATTGCACCATGTGCAGATGACCCCCTCTGGTGGCATCGTTGATCGTAGGTGGCTGGAGCTGGGGCGCGTCTCGATACACATTCGCTAGGAGCCACTGCACGAGAGGCAGGTCTCCATTGCGGACAGTATAAATCATCACCCGTCTCAAGTCTCGCTCAGCGTCACCTGTGTGCTCGTATAGCCACCGTACGACGTCTCCGTGTCCTGCTTTCGCGGCTAAAGCTATGTCTTCCCCACCCCACGATACGGTGTTCATGTCGGGGTTCTCATTACCATCGCGCTGTGCATCTTCCTCCTGATAATTAGCACGTCGACCATGTGTCAACAGATACTGAAGGATGTGAAGATGACCAGCGCCGGCAGCTTCTTCTACGAGACCAGCGGGAGCCGTACATCCGCGAAAGTGCAGAAAAATCCACGTTACGACATCTAAGTCACCGCAGCGTACGGCCACGGCAAGAGACTCGGCGAATTGCGCTCTGTAATAGTGTCGATCGGCTCGAAGAAAATTGCACAACGACCACGTCCGATCATCAGATTGATGCGCAGGGTAACTGTTCCCCCAAATACGGTCCAGCAACGCGAGCGAGCCAAGTTGACAGGCTCTTGCGAGTGGTATCTCCACTGAACTGTCCACACACGCTGAAATTGTGGCGGACACATGAGTCAGTGAAGCAATATCTTGCCTCTCACGGACGACCACAGTCACTGCTTGCAGTGGCGCTGGTGCCATGTTGAACTTGCTGCTGCACTTGAATAAATGCTGAAATGCACTCCCATATTTATAGTGGTGCACTAGCTCGGGAAGTCTGAAACTGAGTTGTGGGGCACCACCAACACCGCATCATCGCATTCGATGAGAATGACACTTGGAGGCAACGTCGCAAAGTTGGCGATGCAAACGCAACTGCTGCTTGATTGACTGATCATTATTTAGACTTAAACATGTGGATGCGCTTTCACTCAAATGTAGATCTGCTCGTCTTCCTCCATTTTGTGGTGGAGTCCGACAGACTCAACAGCGAATTCGCCGAACTTAATCTCCTCGCCGGTCTTGCCAATCAGGAAGCGCTTCTTGTAAATAAGATTGGGGTAAATCTGCTCGGTTTGAACAGACACGAATCTCTCAGCGCGTGCATTGCCTCCGCGCGGTGGTGAAAGCCGAGCACGCTCGTTAGGCAGAGCTAGAACAAGGATTGTTAGCACGAGCAGCACACCGCACGCAGTCCAGGTACACGCATTGCCAATAGACGTATTCGTCAAGAAAATCTTTACTTTGCTTCCCGAGTCAGCGAGACGGCGCTGGATCATCATGATTCCTTCACTTGGGGCAGTATCCAGCACGCGCGTTTTGGAAAATAAACAGCAATGCCGACGCTGCCATGGTTTCCACCATATCGCCTTCGAAGTAGAAGTGGTTGGCACTCACATACTGGAGATACGTATCAACGACCGAAGAACAAGAAGTTTTGTCTTGTGGCCACGACTCCAAGAGTTCGAGGGTCGCGAATCGTGATGCTTGGCTCGAGCGTAGCCTTAACTTAGGCTCCATCAACTGCACTAATGGGACGGGAGATGCTTGAAGTTGTGATGGGAGCCATTGCTTGGGTGTTACCAAATGACGGCCGTCGGTTAGCTCGTAATGTAGCACTTGGCTGTCGTCGTCCGAAGAAGCGCAGTCATGCATAGCATCCTCAAATTGCCATGACAAGCGCGCGAACGACAGAACAAGCGTGCGGGTGGCTGCAGTGGAGTCGCTTGTTTTACCAGGCACAACTGTAGTCACCGTAGTAAAACCAAATAATAGTGCTCCATCTGGCACGGTCTCGCAATCTGCAGTGGCCGACGATCCACTGATAGGGAGGGAGCAATTTCTCCCCAATTGCATCATACCGATTTGCTTGCGCGGGAGTCTTTGTTCTGGTTTTAGCTGGGGCTCCAACAGCGCGCAGCTACTTTCACCACACACAACAGAGCTATTGGTGGTGAAGTCCAGCGGGATTTTGAGCGTCATGACATCCAAGTGCATAAGATAATTCAGCTGAAGCGACTCAAAGGAAGCATTCGCAGCAGCAGAGCTGGCCACAGGAATGTTTGTAGCGTTGAGCATTGTCAGCACATCGTCCACAAGCGCTGCAACACTGGAAGGCGGATTGTTTGTCAGACCTTGTCGAGTCGACCGCAAGCTTTTGAGTAGAGGAGCACTGCCCTGCAGCCATAAGTCGTAGGCGGTTTCCAGCGGCATAATATCGCTCAACTTCGATTCTGCATTTTCAATCTCTGACCCAGGGTTAGCGATATCGTAGCGCTGAGATGACGACTCGCGATTCTCCCGATACCACGCATTTCCGAATTCTGCTCCCCACTCCTGGAGGGGGAACCCAAAAACTGCTTTTGGAGTTGCAGCTAGCAGCGTTTCCGGTGACAACACACCAATTTCCTGTTCTGTGCACACGGATGCATCTAGAGGCGGCATGGGGTCCACTTTTCGTGCCAGTGCTGTTTTTAAAATGGAGTCCTGCAAGACGCCTCGCTCCAGCTCCATCACGTCTTGCATTAAATGCCGAGTCGTAATCGTTGCGTTGCTGCTGCTGGTCGAGTTCCCCGTGCTCGAGTTCTCATCCTGCTGGTTGGCCTGAATGGCCGAGAGCGAGCTCCCGACCGCCATCATGACTGCCGGGATGAAGATCGTGAGCGCGAACTTCTTGAACTTGCTCTGCCTCTTGGTGGCCGGGTCGTCTCCGGGGTACCATCTCAGGTTGTGCAGGTAGACGATGAAGACGGGGAAGACCTCCTCGACGCCCAGTCCCACGATGGACTCGACGAAGCCCATGAGGAGACCGATGTACGAGTTGGCCGTGTCGGCTTTGCTTTCGGCCGCGTCCACGTCCACGTTGTGGTACACCACGAAGCCGCGCCGCAGCCAGGCGGCGATGCCCGACATGGCGACGGCCGTGAGCAACACCAGGACGGCGAAGCGCTTCCAGCGCAGGATGATCTCGGGCCGCGGCTGGGCCAGCTGCCCGTACGCGACGTCGTCGTGGGCGTCGCTGTCGCTCGCGCTGTCCACGCGCAGGCGGCCGATGTTGTCCACCACCAGGTAGGGCGACGCGCCGCCCGTCTGCGTGTGTCCACCGGCGCCCGCCGGCGTCTCCCCACCGGGTGCTCCTCGTACAGCGCGCCGCGGAAGTCGCTGCGCTGGCGACTGCTGGCCAGCATGGCGTGCGGCGACTCGCACTCGAAGGCGTCGTCCGAGTAGGAAGACATGCGCTCTACGTCCAGTTGGCGACGCTCGGCGGCGGCCACTTCGGATCTGGCCTCGGCCTGCACGCGCAACGACTGGAGAGGCGTTGGCGGCTTCTTTCTCCGAGGCAGCGCCATCTTGCTACGTGCCCGTTATTTTGACTGGACGGTTGTACATACGGAGAGGAGCGCGATGATGAACCTTCTGTGTCGGGTACCGGTACTGGCACTTCAGAATACCAGCTGTTTCGGCCTTCGAGCGGTGCAACTTTGGGTCTCTTCAGCTGAATATGCTGAGGGCCTCAGCCTGAGGCCTTTGGTTCAACACCCAAGCAAATTGCTGGCGGCAACACGAGCGATTGCATGGCATTCTCCACCTTCACAAGCGACTGCATTGTATTCGTCGCACGCACGGATCAGTCTCTTCTTGGATCAACTAATTCTTCACGTTGCTGCAGTTCAGTCGATCACTTCACTTTCCCCTTTAACCCAACACTCCGACGACCCAAAGTCTCCCGGCAAAGGTACACAAAGGACAGGGCTCTTCGGCCAGAGCCCTGTCCTTTGTGTACCTTGTCGACTTCTGCTGGTGTAGGAAATGGTCGTGCTATTAGAAGCGGCAACAAATTAATTCCCAAAAGGCCAGCTTCGCACTAGGTGACTGGGTTGCACTTCGTCAACATGTTCACATCGAGCATCGGCGCTGCAGTATGACTAGAATAGCGTCTCCGATATCTTTCATGCCTTGCACGTCGGCGGTAAATGTTGGAGCTACACTTCATGCACTAACTATACGAGCTCATGCAAACGCACTAAGACACATAAATGCACTTGATGGCGAGAGCTATCTGGATAGAAAGCTTCAGCTGCTGCTGCAGCCTGCAGCCTGCAGCCTGCTTGCAGCAAGTTGGCTTCACCCACGTCAGGAGTGATATCGCTGAAATCTCGCCAGACGGCAAACCTTTGCCCAAACGCATATTTGCACCATAAAACGGCCCACAACACAACACGGCAACGACACCTTCATTACTATCTTCATGTCGGCGCCGGACGCGGGCGGCACCTCGTTCACGGCGTCCTCGTCGGCGCCCACCAGCTTCATGGCGGCCGCGCTGCCCACGGGCACCAGTATCTGCAGCGCAGCTTCCCACCGGGCGACCTGTCGCGCACCAACGCGCTGGCGGACCGCAACACGATCGTGGACATGAGTCTGCGGCTCTCGCGCTTCCTGCTGTGCGTGGCGGCTGCGCTCGTGGCCGCCTTCGCCTTCGCGCTGCTCACGGCCAACAAGAAGCTGCTCAAGTACGTGCACGAGGACGATCTGGCGGAGAACGAGACGCTGTCCGCCAAGGCCTCGTCCGTCGTGGAGGACTACAACACGCTCTTCGGCTACGTGCTGTTCGCGGGCGGCAAGGTCTTCGAGGTTTTCTGCGAGACGCTCATCTTCCCCACGCTGGCCACATACCTGCACAACTGCAGCCTGTACCCGGGAGACCAGCCGGCGAGGATGCACTCCGCGGTGAAGGCGAGGAGTATCTTTGGGGGCTCAAGACGGTCATCATCCTCATGAACGTGGGCTTCACGAGTGTCTACGTGGGCCAGAAGACGGAGCTGGGGTCGACCACGCCCAGACGTCTCGCCGAGACGGACGAGCTACTGACCGACATGTTAGCGAGCTTGGAAAAGCCGTGGGCGGTGGACTCCGACGCGGATGTGCTGCATTCGATCCTTCGCACGTCCGTGACGGGTGTGACAACGCCGTTCGAGTTTCAGGACTCTTGTCGTTGGACCGAACAAGATGAACAGGAATCAGACCAGCAGTGGGGGCTTGGGCGGACGATGTGGACACCACAACTGTGAGCTTCAGCTTCCCGTCGCACACGTGGAATGCTGCATTGCTCCCGACACAAGCCAAGGTGCCCACACAGGCTGCAGAAATTCCGCTGCGAGAGTACCTGCGGAATCCTGAGCACTATGAGGGAATAAACGACTGGGAAGTGGCAGAGCTTTACTCGACTTTCCGACAGGGCATGGCGAATTTGGCGTTTTCTAGCGCATCAAATGATAAAGCGGCCCCTCTATCGGCTGATGCTTTCATCCATGCAGTTGCAAGTGAGTTAAAAGCTACACTGCCCGATAACATTGAAGTGAGTGAGCTGGTTCTGCGTCTAGAACGTCATGGCGTGACGGACGACGTGCGGTACACCGGTATCACAATATCCGCCCCTGTGAAGGCGAAAAACGACGAAGGAGCTACACTTTGCGGAGCCTCCGGCTGTGTGCACGCTACATCAACAAGTGTGTTGGAACAGCTTCGGATGCAGGCAGGTGTGTCAATTGCATCATACGAGCAGGACGAGACATCCGCACTCGTATACAGTGTAGCAAACCGATACGAGCAGGACCTCGCGGTGTCTGGCTCGCCACATGAGGTTTTGACGATTTCGATGGGCAAGTTAAAGTGGTCATTGAGCCCGTTGCATGTTCGTCACGAGGCGACATGCGCTGCTGACGACGATAGTCAGTGTCTTGGTCTAAGTCTCCCATTGACTCCTGGTGAGGGCGTGCTTCTAGTGGGCAAGAACGCGTTGGCCACCGAGCACACGGTGCGCCCCGTGACACTTGTGGCGTTACATCCTGCAACAATTCCAGACTTGACGCATCCAGAGATTGATGCGCTTACGTTGTGGTATCGGCTTACTGCACCCGACGGCAGGCTAGTCCATCCGATCTCGCCTGAATGCACTCCGCTGGTGGATGAATATCTGACGCACATCGAGACCAACCACTACTATCTGGACTACCCTCCCACACAAAACATGTACTCCGCAGCACTCTTCTATCTGTTCCAGCATGGAGTGCCTACGCTATACGCCAACGGCGCCACGTCACGGAGACGCCTCGAGCTGTCAGCTGCAATGGCTTCAAGCAGCTCTGGATCCCACAACGAGGCGCCACGACAGATATCGAGATCGCTGTGCCCACTGCGACAGCCCTGGTGACGGTGGGCGGCTGCATTGGTATCATCGTGCTCATGCTCTGTGTTATTTACCTGCCCACGTCTCGCGTGAAGTTATCGCCAGACACAACTCCGGCAGCTCAGTACGTGCAGATTCTGACGGACGACTTGTATCCTGACGTGGTGCACAAGAAGCGGCTTCGCTTCGCCAACGGCGACTGCCTTCTCTTCAACGAGTACATCGTGGATGCCATCGTGTTGCACGCCAAGCGCGATCAGACCAAGAAAATTTATCTGTAAGAGGGTTTCAATGACAATACATGCATTGGTGGGTCACGTTCAGGCCAGGTCTTGCTTTTTGGTCGGTGTGACTCATTTCCGCGGCGACGGACGGCTCATTTCCCAATCTTACGGCGATCGCTCAAGACAAAATTAGTACACTCCACTCTCGTAACCCCCACACAGAGACCTGATCGTCATGTGTGTTGTTCACTACAACGCCAGCGAAGCCAAGCGCTTCAGCATTGAGCAGCTACTCCCCCTCTACTTGCCACGGTGACCCTCGCAGTGCGCGATAGTGCTGGTCTTTCCGCCTTGACGCCTGCCACCAGCCTCATCTCGACCTTCCTCGACCGTTCAGTGGACATCCCGCTGGCCGAAGCCTGCGCCACGGGCTCCGTCGCGCTGCTGGATCGCATCTGGACGTGCAGCCACTTCAAGTCCGTCTGGTGCGATGACGAAACGATCTGGGATGCCCACGGTATGGGCAACAAGCACATCGTGGCGTGGTTGCAAGAGGAGCTGGGCGGAGTGTCCGACTCCGACGGCGCCATTTACCACCCTGACATGTGATGGCGAAGACGATTCTGCCAAGTGCGGATGCGTTTGCTACCGTACGCTGGTACTTCGAAGTTCGACACACTTCGACCTTGCACCACCACACGTCACAGGTTTTGAGTTGTTACTCTCCGAGACAAAATAATGTGCAGCGTACCGTATACTTCAGTCGGACTTAGCCGCGTTCAACCAACGACTGGCTGCGGGGTATGCACGTATCCGGCGGCCAGAGCGCTCCCACTGCTTCTTCATTGCCAATTTCTCCTCGACGCCGCCAATTGCTCCAGCTCTCGAACAGGTCGGCTCTTTCCAGGTCCATTCTGCGTGTGGCGAGGCCTCTACCCCTCGTGATCGAGATGATAGGACAAACTTCTTTCCCCATACGAACGGCGCTGAGTACAACCGAAAGACCGACGCCCTTTTGCCAGGGCGTTGGAGCAAGTTTGATCGATCCGCTCTTTGTATGCTTTTATTTGTGCGTGTCGTACATGTGTGTCTGCTATATGTTTTGGTTGCCTGTTGCGGTCGGATGAGGATGACACTCAAACTTAGGACACCTTCCGAGAAGCTTTTAGCTCATGTGGACTGCTGTTGTATTCATACTGCCTGAGTCCGTGCCTCTCTGTGTTTCTTTCTTGTGCGTTTACGTGTTGCGGTTGTCTTGTGGTACAGCGTTGATGAAAGAGAGGATAAATGTATTGTTGAGGCGATCATCGTGTTGCTGCTGAAAACAAAATCACTTTCTGCTGCCTTCCAACTGAGCTTGCCGGTATCTCTTGTTGTGTGCTTCATATCCGTGTGTGCTGTTTACTTGTTTGAGAAGGTGATGATTCAATTATTGCATAGTTCAACTGAAAGCTTCCAATGCGCTGTTGAAAACGATTCCATCAAAGTCTTTCGCTCCTATCTGATTCTCAACTACTTGTGCATTTAGTGTGTCTGCATTTGTGTCCTGCGTGCCATGCGAGTCGGAGTGATGAATTTGATTAATGGGAATCTCTCTGAAGACCGTAGTTGGTCGTTCGTGTAGAGAAACAATTCAGTCATCCTTGCACTGACCCTCTCGTGTGCTACTTACGTTTGGTTTCGTGAATGCCTTTGGCGATTGAAATGATGTTTACAAGACAATCCAACTCTGAAGCCTATGTGTAGATACAAATCTAGAGCTTTTTAACACTGATCAATCGCAACAAATTTCAAGTTTCTCTTGCATTCTAGCTTTGAATCTGTTTCTCCGCTTGCGCAGTTGTGAGCAAGTAGAGCAATAAATGATGTGTTTTGGCCCCTAGGCAAATTTCACGCCATCCTTGCTAACTTGCTTGTAGAGCTAACTTAGCAGTGGTGCGTTAATGCCTTAACAGGGCAAAGGCATTAACGCTCCACGACAACTTGTTGAACTCAAACCAAGCGAATGGTTCAATGAATGCTACTGTTGAATTTCCACGACTATCGAAGCCCACAAACATGCGGCCTCTACAACGATAAATAGTTTTCTAGACCCGACGTTCTCACAGCGCATTGTTCAGCGTGACCACCAGGAGCGCGTCCAGGAGTCCCTTGACACCGAGGTTGCGCCTGCCAGCCTGGTCCTGCGCCAGTCCTCGCAGCCTTATCTTCGACTCCTCAACGTTCTCGACGGCCTGGCGTCGCACTGGTTGCTGTCGCTGTCGCTGCACTGCGCCAGGTAGGCGGCCATGCGTCGCTGGTACATGAGCATCTCTTCGTCTCCGCACGTCGAGGTGTCCACCACGTCCTCAATCCAGACGAGGCAGTTGGTGGCGCAGAGCTCGTCGTCGTCACCGGAGGCGGCCGCGTCGAACGTGAGCGCCGCCTTGCAGCTGGCTGGCACACTAGTCGCCTCGCTGCCGGAGTTCGCGTCCGACGTTAAACTCGCGCGAATCTCGGCTATTCGCGTCTGCACCTGCTGCAGCTCGTCGCCCGAGCACGACGACGAGGTGGAGGCTGCTGCCTGCTTGCAGACGCAATAGGCCAAGGCTGTGACTACCACAGCAATTCGACGTGGCGACTGCATTTGCATTTGCTGCTGATGTTGATGCGAGGAAAGTGAGATCGGAAGTGAGCGGCGACTTATCGACTGGCCAGATAATTCCTTGTCCACATTGCACACCGAGCATGGATGTCTTATGCGCGGCCAGCTCCGCACGTGCTTTGACCCACTGAAAGGTGGTATCATAGGTTATATGCCAGAAGGAACAAGTAATATGTGCAGTTAGTCGAATAAAAAGTGATGTGGCACAGGTTGTATGCCAGTCGACGATACAGCCAGCCGGGGACCTGTCCTACACGTCTCAGAAGTCGAGGTGCTCCCCATAATCTCGATGCTGGTCACATCATGTGCTCTTCCTGCATCGGCCAAACCTTGCGATACGCTCGCACACGAAAAGCCTTGCAAAAAGCCCTTGGCTTGCCCAGAAGCGAGATTGGTGCATCCTGTTCCTCCAGCCGAAATACTCGCAAATACAGAGCTTTCGCTGCAATGAAGAAAGCTCGGCTAGTTTGGACAAGAATCTCGCTGAGTGAACTGCATGGAAGGCGAGATAATTAAAAGCCAACAGGATCTGTTTTCGACTTCAGTTATGGACGCGATGGAGGGAGTCTCGAAGCGAGTCAAGTTGAATAGCAGCGACAACAATGCACACAGAATTTGCAGCCAAAAGCTTTTTCGGACCGTTATTAGTTCGGCAAAGCCTCACTATGAATTTGGTTGGGGTTCGCTCACAGTGATCTCAGGCTGGCGAAGCAGTCCTGATGGAGACGAAACATTTCACCACAAAAGATGATCGCACAAGATCGGCATCAGAGATAACAGCACGACACTGTGGCTATGGCACCAAATGCTGTACTGGCCGATTTGACGGACCTGTCGACGGAGCAGCTTCTATAGTACTGAGAATGGGTCAGGTCGTACCCTCGGAATCTAACCTACAACAGACTGTCAACAGTACAGTAGAGCTGTTCGGAATGCGGTGCAAATCTGTTGCTACATGACTGATCGAAGATAGTCTGCTGACGGGATAACTACAGAGTGACGTGGTCGCACGTTGGTAGCTGGAGTTTATTCGCTGATACGGATGGCCCACGAGATGCTGTTAAACAATATCCCACCAGAAGAAATGAGTGCCACGAATGATCAATTTAATACGAGTAAAGCTGGCACGGTTTGTTTGACAGCGCGGGCCTACTCGACTTTCATTCGAGCTGCAGCGACTCAAGCCCACTCGTCGTAGCGTATGCCAGCATGCCACGTAAAATCGCATAATGGGTTCCAAGACTGTGCGAGACAGACATATCGTTGGACAGCTCAGACTCCGAGCCAGAGTCCGATGCGCTCTTCTCACATGGCAGGCATCTGCAAAATCTGGTGGTCTTGGTCTCCGTAGTAGCTCCCGCACATCCGCATTCTTGGAGTTCAACTACTGTAGATCATTGCGTGCGTATTACTGCTGGGATCTTGTGAGACGGCTGAGCGGGAGTGACTCCGAGTGAAGATTCGCAGATGTCTCGACTTGGTTACTGGTAGAGGTGATATCTTCAGGCCTATGATCTAGTTGAAAGGCAACTTCTGTGTCAAACGCGATGCACGAAATCTGGTTGTACGTATTCAAATTGACAGCACCAGCAATACCCGCGATCGACTTATCAATGACTCTCACTTTGCAATTTGCTCCCCACTGCCCACGCAGCAACAACACCAGCCAAGCTCTTCGCCTACACAACCAACGTCTCAACATGGTGAAAATCCTCTCCATCGTCGCTGCCTCCGCACTCGCGGCCTGCACCATCACCAACTCCGCCTCCGCGCACCAAATGGCCACGCGACCCACACTATCCACCGAACAACGCAAGCTCTTCGCTGCCAACGCCAAGCACGCGCTCGGAGACTGCGCCAACACCGAGCCCATGCGCAAGTTGCAGGAGCGTGCCGTGGCCCGTCGTGCTCAAGCCGTTGAGAACCTGCGTCGTCAGCGCCAGCGCCGTCTCGACGCCACCACCGCCGTTGCCACGAACCACGACTCGAACCTTACCGGCATCACGGCTGACACGTCGTCCAGTGTGTTCTTCGGCGACGAGGTTGCGTGCGTGCTCGAGCCTGAGGTCACCTACGGACCGTACTACGTCTCAGGCGAGTACATCCGCAACGACATGCGCGAGTCGCAACCTGGCATCGACATGTACATCGACATGCAGGTGATCGACGTGAGCACGTGCGAGCCTGTGACGAACATGTACGTGGACTTCTGGCACGCAAACGCGACGGGTGTGTACTCGGGTGTGGTGGCCGACGGCAACGGAGACAGCAGTGATACGTCCAACATCAACGCCACGTTTTGCCGTGGCATCGCGCCAACGGATGAGGACGGCGTGGCGCAAATGCTGACGGTTTTCCCAGGCCACTACGTCGAGCGTGCTACCCACTTGCACATGATCGGCAACTTCAACGGCACGGTGCTGGCCAACGGAACGTACGCCGGCAGCTCGATTGCGCACGTCGGTCAGTTCTTCTTCGACCAGGCCCTCATTACTGCCGTCAACGAGCAGGACACGTACGTGACCAACACGCAGGAGATCACGCTGAACGAAGATGATCAGTGGCTGATCGCTGCGGCGGAGAATGACTTCGACCCGATCATGGAGTACGCCTTACTGGGCGACTCGGTGGCGGATGGTCTGTTCACGTGGATCTCGGTGGCTGTGAACATGTCGGCGAACCAGGAAGTGGAGACGGCGGCGACTCTGACGGCGAACGGCGGCGTGGCGACTACTAACTCGTTGACGAGCGGTGGTGCTGGCGGTATGGGAAGCTTCGGTGGATCGATTGGTGCAGGAAGCGCCAACTTGGGCGGGTCCACGGCCGGTGGTGTCATGCCTTCCAGCTCGTAATTGGTTGACCGCCTTGCGTTGCTTTACTTGGAATCTGTTTGCTTTTGTGCTTTCGCTTTTTTGGTGCTAACGTTTTAGTCACTGAAATTTTAATACATTTTGCTTTGAATGGATCCATGTAGCTTCTTTGTGACCGCAGGCGGTTCTCTGAAATATATAGCACCCCATAAATAATGTAGTCGCTGTTCTTGACGAAAATCGAATCTTTTTCTTAAGGTTCAAGGCGTCGAGTGCTGTTCTTGAGTAGCTAAAGTAGCTAAAGTTTTGCATCGTGAGCGGCTTGGCAAGAAATCTTGCACTAATCTTGAGCCTTCGCATAGCCCATGCTAAACTCATACAAGTTTCTGGTTTGGTCAGACAAAACCCCGCGAAAAAACATGAATGTAACGTCAGTTTTTTAACTACGCCTGCTTGGGTGGCTCGCATTGCGAAGGTAATAAATGATTAGCGATTTCTTACAACACAATATGCGAGTGATAGGTTGACGTAAAGGATTAACCCCGAGTTCAACGTTATGCCCGGGTAATTCTTGTTATTCAGATACTTATTGAAGGCTTCTCAAGCTTGGAATTGTTGTTTGCTATGTGTTTTGCACGGAAATTCACCTGCCGGAGAATCTCCGGGAGATATTCTGGAATAAATATATATAATATATATTTCAGAGGATATGGTGAAAGTTGTGGCATTATTATGTGCAGCACCATTATCTTCTTGTTTGACAGCAAAGATCTGTTGATGCTTCTGCTCAGCACTCAACAGACCGGTACAAGCGGTCTCTCGTTGTCCGTTGCATGATCTTTTAGAGACTCATAAAGACATGAAGCTGACTATTTGCCAAACGACACAAATGTATTTATTGAGAGCGGATTATAATGCAATTGCGAATGTCCACCAACACGTTGGACTTACTGCCGAACAAATGCGGCAAGTGGCTTATTTGCGCACACTGCAAGACACTGACACATTAGCCTCACCCTCGACCGAGGATGATTGTTGAACATTCGAGGACGAGCCAACGTCAGGAGCACCAATACCTCCAGTCGAACCCCAAAATCACCACCCCCATCGATCCTCCAAATCCTCCCATGGATCCGCCAAAGCTGCCGCCCTGGTCACCACCGCCGCCAATGACTGAGTTGGTGGAAACAACACCACCGTCAGCCGTCAGTGTGGCAGCCTCTTCCACCTCCTGAGCTGCAGTCATATCCACCGCCAGCGAGATCCACGTGAACAGACCATCTGCCACCGAGTCACCCAGCAAGGCGTACTCCATGATCGGGTCGTAGTCATTCTCCGCCGCAGCGATCAGCCACTGATCGTCTTCGTTCAGCGTGATTTCCTGTGTGTTTGTCACGTACGTGTCCTGCTCGTTGACGGCAGTGATGAGGTCCTGGTCGAAGAAGAACTGACCGACATGCGCAATCGAACCACCCGAATAGGTTCCATTGGTGAGCACCGTGCCGTTGTAGTTGCCGATGAAGTGCAAGTGCGTGGCGCGTTCGACGTAGTGGCCCGGGAAGATGGAGATCATCTGTGCGACGCCGTCTTCATCGGTGGGGGTTACACCACGTAAGAACGTCTTGTCGAGGTTCGTGGTGTCACTACTGTCTCCGTTGCCGTCAGCCACCACACCCGAGTACACACCCGTCGCGTTTGCGTGCCAGAAGTCCACGTACATGTTCGTCACAGGCTCGCACGTGCTCACATCAATCACTTGTATGTCGATGTACATGTCGACACCAGGTTCGTCCTCGCGCATGTCGTCTCGAATGTACTCACCCAGGACGTAGTACGGTCCGTAGGTGACCTCAGGCTCGAGCACGCACGCAACCTCGTCGCCGAAGAACACACTGGACGACGTGTCAGCCGTGATGCCGGTAAGGTTCGAGTCGTGGTTCGTGGCAACGGCGGTGGTGGCGTCGAGACGGCGCTGGCGCTGACGACGCAGGTTCTCAACGGCTTGAGCACGACGGGCCACGGCACGCTCCTGCAACTTGCGCATGGGCTCGGTGTTGGCGCAGTCTCCGAGCGCATGCTTGGCGTTGGCAGCGAAGAGCTTGCGTTGTTCGGTGGATAGTGTGGGTCGCGTGGCCATTTGGTGCGCGGAGGCGGAGTTGGTGATGGTGCAGGCCGCGAGTGCGGAGGCAGCGACGATAGAGAGGATTTTCACCATGTTAATGGGTTGGACGGTTGCACTGGAAGGCTTCTCGTGTAGGAGGCGAATTGAAATCTGACAGCACACGTCGCTCAAGCGGAAGCAAGAAGACGATTACCCTGTGGATGCAGGTGCGGCCATGATCAGCTCTTTCACCTTCAGCATGATGTCCAGAGGCGGTTGCTAAGCTTGTGGGCCGAGTTAGTCGGTTGGATTAAAAGCCGTCGGCTGTTAAACCGCACCAGCAGGTGCAACAGGACTAGCGGGGATAGTGACGGCACCCCGGAAAGCTCGTGCGTTTCGACTGTCGATGGTTATCCGCGTTGAAGGCAGAGTTCTGCTGTCGTGCGAAACGTTGTAACGCCGCTTGGCGGTGCCCACCCGATCCAGTCCGGACCAGAATTAGCGCCGATGCTCGATTGCAATGCAAGTTGCATCCAGACAGCAGAGGAGACAAACTTTGGACGTGTGTGACTCAATAACAACGAAAGCTGTCCAGGTGAGATGCCGCAAGCAAGTTCGTGTGCGATCGTGCTGATGCGAGCTGGAAAGGCCAGCTGAAGGCAGATTCACGCATTCGCATTCTTGTTCGGCTTTGCATGCAGTGTACTGTAGTAGTAGTTTCAGACTCGTCTATTAAACCTTAGTGTTTACAAGATGTCTGATAAGTTCGTAGCCTAGCGAGCAATACTGGTGCCGTGTGTTGGCGGTCCGTTGGTTGCCTGGTTCTCGTGATCGTTTCTTTTCCTCGGTGCCGGGGTTGGTTCTCGAGTCGGCGTGAGCAGATTTGGAAACGAGCCCCTTTTAAGCTGTGTTCGGGGAGTCTGCCTTTGCTTGTGGCTGCATGCAGTGTACTGTACAGTTGAAGAGGAGTCAAATCGTACTCGACAGTTGCCTGAGATATCTGCTTTTCGTCTGCAACCACTAGCACGGATCTGAACCGTGCAGTGCACGAGACTGTGCGGGGGAATTTGAGCACATACTCACGGATGTGCGTGCTCACGCACGTGTCACGGTCTCTACACTGACGTGTGACTTGCCATTAATTTATACTATTAATGATAGTGGTGGCTTACTTGGAGGTTAGTATTTTGTAGTGTCCAACGCTCCACCCGAAGCCATGTGCGATTCGTAGTGCTCGATGCATACTAACCTTTGACGGAAAAGGGTGTTAACCAATTGAGTGGAAAAAATGACAGAAAAGGAGATAACCATGACCCAAACGAGGATAGTTGGGTCAGTAACCGAACGAGAACGGGTCAGTGATCCAATGAGTTGGTCAGTTTGAGCCACCCTGCCATACTTATCAGGCACACTTCATGCGCTAGTGGTCGTTGGTCACAGCCTCTGCAGCAGATAAGCTCACATTGGGAGAAATATAGCTCTTACCTAAAGAGATGTCCTCGGCCTTGTCATGTTATCTCCTTTTCTGCCATCAACTATCCCTTTCTGTCACTCAAACATGGATTACACCCTTTTCGGCTAAAAGTCCTGCTACTAGTACTTCTAAACTTGCAGTACTAAACCACCACTTCTGAGTGTTCAAATAAAATGCGGAGAAGACGACGCATTGACAGTGCAGCGGTACTGTTCGCTAGTCCCCTGCAATGGAGTGTGGATTAGCTGTCTCGACTCGGGACCCTGGACATGAACCACGCGTCTCGAGAAGCACTTCGTCAAGTTGGAACGCTCATGGACTGTACCACCGGATTTGTTAAATACTATTACTGTGGCAGTCGATTGGACAGGCGGCCTTATCGATCGTGCAAATCGAATGAGCCGGTCCGCTGAGGTGATGGCCGCACCTCGTGCGGCTGATGGGAGTCCCAGAGCTGCAGCACGGCGAGATTATCTTGGTCGTGCTGAAGCTATCGTGCGCTATGTGATTGTGAGACTATCCCAATCTATCCATAATTCGGTACAGCCTGTCGCTCGAATTCTGGGGGTCTTGTTGGTTAAACAAGTTGCCCCGGACAAATTTTCAAAAAAGCAGTGTGATCTACATCATCAACGCAGCAAAATATCCACACGCATCGTCGGCCCTTCCTCAAGATTGTCACCGAAGCAAAGAACATTGATCATAAATACCAGACCCAACTACGGCATTCTCACTTTGCAATTTGCTCCTCACTGCCCACGCAGCAACAACACCAGCCAAGCTCTTCGCCTACACAACCAACGTCTCAACATGGTGAAAATCCTCTCCATCGTCGCTGCCTCCGCACTCGCGGCCTGCACCATCACCAACTCCGCCTCCGCGCACCAAATGGCCACGCGACCCACACTATCCACCGAACAACGCAAGCTCTTCGCTGCCAACGCCAAGCACGCGCTCGGAGACTGCGCCAACACCGAGCCCATGCGCAAGTTGCAGGAGCGTGCCGTGGCCCGTCGTGCTCAAGCCGTTGAGAACCTGCGTCGTCAGCGCCAGCGCCGTCTCGACGCCACCACCGCCGTTGCCACGAACCACGACTCGAACCTTACCGGCATCACGGCTGACACGTCGTCCAGTGTGTTCTTCGGCGACGAGGTTGCGTGCGTGCTCGAGCCTGAGGTCACCTACGGACCGTACTACGTCTCAGGCGAGTACATCCGCAACGACATGCGCGAGTCGCAACCTGGCATCGACATGTACATCGACATGCAGGTGATCGACGTGAGCACGTGCGAGCCTGTGACGAACATGTACGTGGACTTCTGGCACGCAAACGCGACGGGTGTGTACTCGGGTGTGGTGGCCGACGGCAACGGAGACAGCAGTGATACGTCCAACATCAACGCCACGTTTTGCCGTGGCATCGCGCCAACGGATGAGGACGGCGTGGCGCAAATGCTGACGGTTTTCCCAGGCCACTACGTCGAGCGTGCTACCCACTTGCACATGATCGGCAACTTCAACGGCACGGTGCTGGCCAACGGAACGTACGCCGGCAGCTCGATTGCGCACGTCGGTCAGTTCTTCTTCGACCAGGCCCTCATTACTGCCGTCAACGAGCAGGACACGTACGTGACCAACACGCAGGAGATCACGCTGAACGAAGATGATCAGTGGCTGATCGCTGCGGCGGAGAATGACTTCGACCCGATCATGGAGTACGCCTTACTGGGCGACTCGGTGGCGGATGGTCTGTTCACGTGGATCTCGGTGGCTGTGAACATGTCGGCGAACCAGGAAGTGGAGACGGCGGCGACTCTGACGGCGAACGGCGGCGTGGCGACTACTAACTCGTTGACGAGCGGTGGTGCTGGCGGTATGGGAAGCTTCGGTGGATCGATGGGCGGATTTGGCGGCAGTGGCATGGCAGGAAGCGCCAACTTTGTCGGATCTACTGGTGGTCCTGCTACTTCTCAGTAATCTTCGTTTAGCTGGAAGCACTACGGTGTCCCCAGCTTGATCGTTGGTCTAGGAATGCTACAAATTTTGTGTTGAGTGAGCTACGACCGCACAACGAAAGAGACAGAAAAACTTGTGTAATCAACTTGCCGAATTGGAAAACTTTGCTCCCTTCACTCTTGTGCCTTTCATACATGAAGCGCTACGCATCCTGGATCGTGTTACAACAGATCCATTGCTGATCCGCGTAAAATGGCTAGGTTCGTACCGCTAACATTGTAATTGCATTGCAGGAATCATCAACATCACTTGTAAACACCGTGCAGGAGCTTCTTCCCTTGCACACCTGCGAAAAGATTAGCGACAGCGATGTCGGCCATAGCTTGCCGAGTTTTGACGGTTGCCGAACCGATGTGAGGCATTACGACACAGTTTTCGAGTGAGAATAGCGGATGCGAGGGAGGCAATGGCTCAGGAGTCGTCACATCCAACCCAGCCGCCGCAATTGACTTGCTGCGAAGTGCCTCCACGAGGGCGTCTTGGTCCACCAACTCTCCGCGACCTGTGTTAATTAACACCGCGTTGGGCTTCATCAGCTCCAGCTCCTCAGCTCCGATACTACCACGACTCGCTTCCGTCAGCGGTTGGTGGAGACTCACGATATCACTACGACGCAGCAGCGTCTTCATGTCAACGTACTCGACAGTGCTCACATCGCCTCCAAGCGACTGAACGTTTTGAGGTTTCTCTCGTGGTCCCGTGTAAAGAATCTTGCAGTTGAAGCCGTTCTTGAGCATACGTGCGTAGGTTGTGCCAATGCGGCCGAGGCCGACAACTCCGACGGTGCATCCAGTGATGTCGGAACCGCAGTACTGGAATGGCTGCCAGACTCCCCACTCCCCGTTCCGCGCGCTTGCAGCACACTCGAGGAGTCGGCGCTTGGTTGCGAAAGTCAGTGCTACTGCCGTCTCGGCAGTTGACACATCCAACACACCCGGTGTGTACCCCACCCTCACATTCCTGGCCTTACACGCCTCGACATCAATGTGGTTGTAGCCGACGGACATGGTGGACACCACACGCAGCGAGGGCCCAGCAGCCTCCAGAACATCAGCGTCCACCTTGTCCGTTAGCAGGCAGAAGAGTCCCGAACATCCTTTTACATTACGAAGCAGCTCCTCGTGTGAGATACAGGTCTGTTCCGAGGCAAAGAACTCGATCGACACTTTGTGTGCACCGGCCTTCGCGAGCTTTTGGCGGAATTGCTCTGGAACGGAAGGCAGACCAGCGATAAAAGATGGTTAGCACAGCAAACTTCGATGGCAAAGCAGCGTTCGACGTAAACTTATATTTATTGTGTCTCACCGATGGCGTAGGGCACGTTCCGCGAGAAAAAGACCCTGAGAGGCGCAGTGGAGCTCATGACGTGGAGGCGGAGCAGAAGAACGAGCGGCTCTGGATGTGATTTGAGGCACCGATTTGAGTGGCCAAAATGGCACCGAAAGTAATCAGGACCGAGCTGGAGTTGATTCCAACAGTTCCATTTCGACATCTTCCTGCTGGCCAACAACTGCGCTTCCTATCCATATATGAGTTTGACGGCCCCAGCCAAAGTCTTCTTCACACGTAACTGGCCGTATGCTATCGGTGAGGAAACTGTGGCCGGATTCAGTAGGATATCAGTAATGGCGACTCACTTCGACTGTTGACTACAAACAGACCTCCTTCGCAAGCGCATCGGAGACTCCAGCTCCGTTGTGATCGACGCGTTCGAGTCCGAGACGACCTGCATCTCCAAAGAGGAGCTGCTACATCGCGTGAAAGGCAGCGCGGGAATTTTCTGCTTGTACACCGACACTATTGATAAAGCGCTGCTGGACGCTGCTGGGCCTTCGCTGCGTGTAGTGTCCACGACTTCGGTGGGATACAACCACATCGACGTGGAGACGTGCAAGGCTCGAAGCATTCGCGTAGGTCACACCCCAGGAGTGCTAGATGTGGCGGTTGCCGAGCTTGCAGTGGCCTTGACCTTCGCAACCAAGCGTCGACTCCTCGAGTGTGCTGCAAGCGCTCGGAACGGGGAGTGGGGAGTCTGGCAGCCATTCCAGTACTGCGGCTCCGACATCACTGGATGCACCGTCGGAGTTGTCGGCCTCGGCCGCATTGGCACAACCTACGCACGTATGCTCAAGAACGGCTTCAACTGCAAGATTCTTTACACGGGCCCCCGTGAGAAGCCTGATGTAGTCCAGTCGCTGGGTGGTGATCCGAGCAACGTCGAGTACGTTGACATGAAGACCCTTCTGCGCCGTAGCGATGTCGTGAGTCTCCACCAACCGCTGTCGAAAGCGAGTCGTGGGTGCATCGGTGCGGATGAGCTCGAGCTTATGAAGCCCAGCGCGGTGTTGATCAACACAGGCCGCGGAGAGTTGGTGGACCAAGACGCGCTCGTGGAGGCGCTTCGCAGCAAGTCGATCGCAGCGGCTGGCTTGGATGCGACGAATCCTGAGCCCCTGCCTCCGTCTCATCCGCTGTATTCGCTCGAGAACTGCGTCGTGCTGCCCCACGTCGGCTCGGCGTCGACCAAGACCCGCCAGCTGATGGCAGAGATCGCTGTGGACAACTTGCTTGCTGGCGTGAAGGGTGAGAGACTCAAGCACCCCGTCTGCTGAGAGACGTAGTGACGTGTGACCTGCTCGTCTGCTAGTGCTAGTGTCCACCTGTTAAAATAAGTGGACACTGCGTCTTCAGTTTACAATCTCAGAATCTGTGTTGATATGGGCCCATCTACCTTTCTACACTCCTCCGCCATCTCTCCTCTTCTCCCCGCCCTCTGTCTCTGCGTGCAAAATGTCTTGCAACACTTTGACGACCTCGTCGAAGCCGTAGCGCGGCTTCTTGCCGTCCAGGAGCTCCTGTAGCCACTGTTGCTCGATCACTGGCAGCAGTTTCTCCAGCTTCTCAGCTGTGCACTTGCCCTTGTATGGGTCCTCCACCTTGACGGCTGCCTTCTCCTGCTCCCTGCGGTTGCGGAGCAGCGTCTGTACCTTCGTGCGCACGACCTGCAGCAGCAGGTCCTTGTCCACCTGGATGGGAGGCACGACCACGTCCTTCTGCGCCGATTTGGAGCTTGCCACGCGAGCGCGTTTGCGGCTATAACGAGGGTTTTCGCTGGGGTTTTCTGCGGGCAGCTCCGTCAAGGTCATGGCAGCGGAGTTGGACGATTCGACCGGCTCCAGAGGGAACTGCTAGCTGCGAGGCCGATTGAAGACTGACTGCACCGCGGACTTTTTCGTCGGATGACCTGACTTGCCGTTTTGGTCGTCATTTTGTGTACCGTAAAAACGGTACACTGTCGACGTCAACGATAAGTGGTGTACACCACTAGCGAAGCTCAAATTTTGAAGCACGGCTGGGCATCAAAATATGGTGGCAACAGAAGCTTGTGGACAGCAGAGCATGGGCCCGAGCTCGAGTGCAACTAGCAGCGTTTGCTTAAGCATTTTGTTGCTGTCAACCAACGCCAGACGTTTGTGTAATGCCAGACATGCTACCGACTGCCGACTGCCGACCACAGATCTTTGACGGGCCACACTCCGGAGCTCATTAGCACCATCGCAGCAAGTTGCGCAAGCAAAACTGCTCCGGTCCTGAAACGCAAGCGGTTGCAAGGGCTGCAGTCAAGATGGTCAAGGTCGACGAATACCCTGCAGGCCTGCACGCAGCTATTGGAAAGTAAGTGTATGGTGGGTGCACCTACGTTATCTGGTTTCTGCAGGACAAAGATGGCTGGGAAGCGGAAGAGCAAGTCTAAGCAGACTGGATAGCAAAACGCCGCGCTTCATTTCACTCGTTCTTCGGTTTGCTGCTGCTTGTGGTGACCACCGACGTCTCCGCAGACGCCTGGCCGCCCACCACGTCCGTGCACTTATCCTGAATATCTTCCGCCACGCCCTTCCGCAGCAGCGTGAAGCCCATGACGAGGAAGAGGCAGTACCAGTACACGTGCAGCACGACGAGCATGCAGAGCAGCGCGTTGCCCGGGTGCAGGAAGATGCCCACCACGTGCGGGTTGGCCTCGGGTATCACGAAGATGGCATTGTAGATCAGGTGGAACGGATACACGTACAGCCGAGTATAGCCCCACGACACCAGCAGCACAATGTACATGGCCCCGATCAGCGGCGTATTGCCCGTGTCCACAACGGACTTGATAGCGTCTACACACCAGAAAACAAGCAGTCGTCCCAACATCACCTCGTCAGTCATGGCCACTTCAACGTCAACCGCAATAACACAACACGATCTTACAGCCAGTGACGTCGCCAATATCGTGCGTGAAGGTCACGAGCGCCCCCATAGCCGTGTAGTTGGCGAGGTACGATCCTCCGATGAGGATAATGGTCACCAGGTGGTGCAGCAGCATCTCAATGAAGTCGTTCCGAATGGGTGAGAAGAAGAGCATATACAGCAGGCTATGGAAATGGTAGCCCAGCTGCACGAAGTAGTAGTACTTGAGCGCGGTCGACGGCGCCTCGTGCAGCGTCAAGTAGGCTTCTCGGATGACGCCCTTGCCCCCAGCACGGGCGGCAGCCACTTCTCGTCCTTCATGACGTAGTAGCCGGCCACGGTGATCCCCATGAAGTACCTGGACGCGCATGGCAAAGAGAGTACGACGAACAGCGAGTAGTGTTAGTAGCTGCAGAGGCCATGTCTTAATCCTCCGCCCCCTCAGAGACGAGCCAGCAATAGAAGCTTACGTGAACTTGAAGAGCACCGTGGCGAAGCGATCCACGCGGTCCTCGCGCAGGCGCTTGCCGGGGGCCAGCACACGTCGACCAAGGGGCTTGACGGCCGCCAGAAAGACGAAGCGCAGCGCGATGATGAGGACGGCGAAGGCGATGCCCACGAGCCACTCGCTGATGTGCGGCATGGCCGGGTCCGTGCGGAACTCAGGGATGGCGGCGCGCATCTGCGCCACGCCAAAGAGCTCGGCCAGCACGATGGGCACCAGCGTCACGGTCAGCGCCGTCAGCACGTACTCCTTGGCGCTCAGCTGCACCTTCATCTCGGTGGCCATGGCTGCTCTGCTCGGCTCTCCAAGGCTCTGGCTGGACTGCTCGACCTCTCGACTGCTCGGCTCTGCTGGACGGGTGGGGGTGGCTCGCAATCTGGTTTTACGACCCACGTACGAGTGTGGAGCGATGGATAGGTCATGTTGTGTGTCGTCATCAGAATTTGGAACGGCAGTTGCAGCCATCTGTGGATGTGCGGGACAACAAGGCGCGTGGACCAGCCATTGGGGTTGCGAGTCGCGAGGTGGCGACTTGCGACCTCTTTGTCGAGGACGTCAGCAAGCCAGAGCTACAACAGGACACGTTCATTATGATTTGCTAGCTCAATCGTCTTTGGACTTGGCGGTCGAGGCCTCTGCTTCAGTGGCAGCCTCTGCCTCGTGCGGGTCCTGCAACTTGTGCTGGATGTCCTCGGCCACGCCCTTGTGCACCAGTGCGTAGCCCATCACAATGAACAGCGAGTACCAGTACAGATGCAGCACTTCCAGCATGCACAGCATGGCGTTCATCGGGTGCACGAACGCGCCGATGATGTCCGGGTGCTTCAGTGGCAGCTCGATCATCGAGCTGTAGATCAGTTGCCACGGGAACACGTACAGACGGGTGTACGCCCACGAGACCAGCAGCACCACGTACATGAACGCGATCAGCGGCGTCTTTCCGGTGTCGACAATGGACTTGATTCCGTCTGTAGAGATAGCAACACACACGCACACGCACACCACAAAATCAATCGTTCAGTCACTCCCACCCAACGCTTAGCAGTTGCCCCAATCCTCTGTCGTCCACACTCACATCCTGTAACGTCGCCGAGGTCGTGCGTGAACACCACGAGCGCGCCAAACGCCGAGTAGTTGGCCAGGTAGGACCCGCCGATCAGGATAATCGTGGCTACGTGGTGCAGTAGCATCTCGATGAAGTCGTTGCGAATCCGCGAGAAAAACACCATGTGCAGCAGGCTGTGCAGGTGATAGCCGAGCTGCACCATGAAGTAGTACTTGAGCGCGGTGGACGGCGCGACCGACAGCGTGTCAAAGGACTGGACCACCTCGCCCTTGCCCCCGAGCGACGGCGGGAACCACGGCTCGTCCTTCATCACCTCGAACCCCACCACCGTGATCGCGACAAAGTACCTGGTGAGCACGCAAACAGCAGCAACAGCGTCAATCCTCCGAGCACGACGCTCCTCCAGCATACGGCAGCGATTGCATCGCGTACAGGAGCTTGAAGACCACCGCGGAGAAGCGCTGCACACGCTCCTCGAGCACGCGCTTCTTGGGGGACAGCACGACGCGCCCCAACGGGGCCAACGCTTTCCCGGCCACGAAGCGCGCGGCGACCAGCAGGAGCGACGCGGCCCCTCCGATGAGCAGGTCCGAGAGCTGCGGCATGCCGGGCGTGCCGTCCACGAAGGCCTGGTGGTTGCGGCGCTCCGTCGCCACGCCGTAGAGCTCCAGCAGCAGGATGGGTACGAGCGTGAGCGTCATGGCCACCAGCACGTACTCCTTGGCGCTGAGCGAGACCTTCATCTCCGTGGACATGGCTGCGAGCGGCGGCGGCGCAATGGTACAGAGGGGGCCGGCAAGCGACGCGACGCGGGGGCACTCGAGACTGCGTGCTGCCCTTGGACGGCTCCTACGGGATCAGAGCACAATGACGTCTATGAACCCAAGATGGGTACAGGTACCGGGAATGCGGTACATATGCGACGGCTGTTCCTGTTTGCCAAAATGAAGTAAAATCGATGCAAAATTAAGTATTATCGGCTAAAAGAGTAAAATGGCTAAAAGCACAACGAAGTAAAATCGGCTAAAAGCTTGAGAGCACACCACCTGCTTGAGGCAGTGCTCCAGCCTGCCCGCACATTGTCATACGTACTGTACTAGCACCTCACCGTTTACGAGTAAAAGCCCTGCAATCACTCTACATCTACTACATGTTCTAGTACATGCTTTGCAGGCTGCTCTGCAGACATGGGTAGCCAGGATTTAACCTCAAAGCGAGCGGAGAAATATGGAGCTCGCCAACCTTTGGCTGCTGGTCTCCTACATCACTACGTAAAGTCGTGAGCGTTCACATCGACTTCTTCTTCTTCGAAGTGGCTGTCACCATGGTTGAAGCGGTACTGAGCACGTGTGAGATTCAGTTGGCCAATACAAGTTCTCCAGCAAATGCAGGAGCGATGTGGACCTGTCTTAAGCGTTTGCTCTGGATGCAGTCGCTCTGGGTGCACCAGATTCGCATGGAAAAGAATGTTAACATTTTAGTTAGCTGTAGCTTACCACCCAGCCCGGACGCTGCACGAAGTACGATAGCTGACGAGCTACTCGCAAACATACACGATATAGTGTTCACGTTCCCCGACTGTCGAACTGCTACAAAGTGTCGTGCAGTGAATTCGCCGCTATGCATCCACCGCACTCGCCGCGCTTTGCTTCCTCATGCTCGTCGCCGTCACGTGCTGTCGTGGTAATGTCGCCTTTGCGACAAGCTCCAGAGCCACGCGCCCGCTCGCTCGCTGTGTGGGATTCCCCAACGGCCTCACTCTGCAAGTGATCGCGAGGATGGCGGACTGCTGGACGAGCAACGTCACCATGGGGCTGAGCGCCAACGTGCTGCTGCTGCTGTTGTGCTGGCTGCGGGGGACACCCGCGAGTTTGGGCGTGGAGCTGTCGGACAGTAGTCGACGAGCGCACGAGCGACGAGACACAAGCGCAGCAAGACTCTTCGCCTCGTTCCCGGGCCACTTCCGAAGCGGACTGTGCTGCGAGGACTTCGAGACGGCGGGCAGTGTGGTGGTGGCCGTGGCCGTCATGGCTGCAGTAGCGGCGGAAGTTGCCGCCACGGCGAGCAGCATGAGCCGAGCCATGAGCGCATGAGCAGACACGCGACTGCTCATACATACACATGTAAATTTATATCAATTGAACTCTTCTTGAACAACACGTCTGGCGGATTATCAATTTAAAACGGATGGAGCAAGTTGCGAGCAGCATTTGAGTCTTTCTTGGCATCGATCGATGGTTTCTATTGCTGTCTTCATGGGAAAGTGCAAATGCATCGACCTGTTCAGATGTCTTCACGTTTCGCGATGCTCGCAGCAAAACGCCACACCAGAAAACGACTTTCTCAGTGCAATGGAGAGCTTTGACCTCGCCGTTGGCTTGGGCCTCAACATCGCAGCGGTGGCGTTCTGCTGGATCAACAACTGGAGGCCTAGCAGTAGGCAATGGCACGAGACCAATCGCGAAGGCGACGACAACCAGAACGAGTCTGTTGGACTCTGGAGCGGAGGCATCGAGACGACCGGCTGGTTGATCATGGCGGTAGCCGTGATGGTGGCTGTGGTGGCGGAGACTGCAGTTGAGGCTGGCAGGCGCTCCAGGTTCTGATACCCAACATCCCTAAACGACACCGACACCATCAAGTTCGAGCTCCAAGATAGACGACGCATGCTGCGACTTGATACACAGCTTATAGAGAAATTTTAACAATTCAATCGTATTTTTGTGAGACTGCTCATATTCTGGAGTGCCTCGCTTCCTCGGTTACGCTAAAGCAGCAGCGCTATTAACGCCGCCTTTGTCGACATCGATCCGGAGAGTGTCAAGTCCGCCGGCGTCGTTCCCCTTGCTATCCCGAAAAGCACCAAGCCCTTCGTACGCGTTTTCGTTGTCACTGCTGCTGCTGTAGGGACCCCACCTTCCGCTTCACGCGTTCTGCGCTCGCGGTCGTCCAGGTACATCTTGGTGAACATGTACGCGCAGAAGCCAACCACGATCACCCCCAAGCCGCAGATCACCCACACGTAGACTTCGACCATTTGGTTGAGCACGAGCCGTCGCGGATGAAGCTGCTGCTGCTGCTGCGCACCTCTGATTCAAAGGGAAATGATCATTTGCAGGAAGGACACGTGAACAACTTGTACCCATCGACCGCAGACACCGACTGCTGGCTTCAAGTCAGCGCGGGATTTTACCAGTTGAGCCCGCGACTGCGGTACAAGTATCCATTCCATTTCCAGCGGATACCAAACTTCCTTAGCTGGATTTGCTCATAAGTTCTGATCATGGCTCCATAGCGAGCGTAAGGGGGGTCGACTGACCCTGGTTAAACGAAGAAAGATGCTGAGGTGACGAATTCACAGTCGCCATGCAGTCGGGTGTTTGATCAACGAAAATTATGAAATCTTGCCTGAAGCAGAGGGGTTATAAGAATAAGTTTCAAGGCCAAGTGCCAAGCGAGTGCATTCCAATAGCTGCATCGACCTGTCGTGCACTATAACTACAAGTGGAAAACGGCTCATGCTGTGCTTAGCGGACCCGATGTAGCAACTTCTGGCTATTCATCAGTTTGTTAGACCGGACACGTAAGGCTGCCAAGGATGTCGTCGTGTACTGGGTGGATGTAGTCCCGACTGACACACATATTTCTTTCGCCACAGCATGATCACTCCGCGTCGTAGGGCTGCGACTGCTACCAAGACACATCAGACAGCCGCGGGGCTCATGGGGGCTGCGCAACTGAGCTCGTGTCATGGGCCGCTTACGACGAAAGTGCAGATTGGAATGCGCCTGCAGCGGAATGGTTTTATTTGTGATCGGCAACACCAGAAGAACGCTTGGTCAGCTTGAATTGTCGCCCTGTGGGCAGCAAGATCGTGCTGTTTTCTTGCACATACTGGCACTACTTTCGGTTTTAAAAGGGGCAGATGACTATGGCGAGCTACGACAAAGCTAACAACCCTCCATACGAATCTAAACTGACGAGTTCTGCAGAGGAAGGCAACATATGCTGCAGAAGCATTGACCACTTCACTTCAACTTGGGACCAAAATTAGGTCCAGATCAACCCAAACATGTCGCATACACTCACACTTTGAGCGACCCTTTTCTGACGTCGATTTGAGCCACTCAAAATGCTGGTGAATCGACGACCCCACGTGCTGCTGCAGGCGCGTCGCGCGGCCCTTCGAGCGCTCAGCGCTGCCCGCCCCTCGCGCTTCGACGTGCTGGTGGTGGGCGGTGGCCACGCGGGCTGCGAGGCTGCGGCGGCCGCGTCCAGGACCGGTACGGGCGGTTAAGTAATTAGGGTCGGACCAAGTTGTCTAACCGAGTCTGGTGCGGCTTGCAGGTGCCAAGACGGCGTTGGTGACGCAAAAGTTGGCGACTGTAGGCGAAATGTCGTGCAATGTACGTGGCACGGTTAGGTGCATTTTACTTAAACGGTTAGGTTCATCTAACCTTGTGTCTAAATTTTTATTATGTATTATTCTTATTATTTAGCCGTCGATTGGTGGAGTGGGCAAAGGCACTTTAGTGCGCGAGGTGGACGCTTTAGGTGGACTTATGGGCCAGGTGGCGGACAATGCCGGGATCCAATTTCGGATGTTAAATTCGGCAAAAGGACCCGCCGTGCGGGGGCCGCGAGCTCAAATGGACCGAGATTTGTACCAGCAAGGCATGCAAGAAGCACTGCGGGCCCTCCCGAACCTCTGGTTGGTGGAGGACGGTGTGGAGGACTTGATGCTGGAAAACTGTCCATCTGAGGAGGACGACTTTGCCGAACGGGTCAAAGGGTCACAACGTCCTCCGGCCGTGACATTCAGGCGTCTCATGTGGTCCTCACCACGGGGACGTTCCTCCGAGGAATGATCTACCAGGGGCCAGACGTCCGCATCCCAGCAGGGAGACACATGCGAGACTCTGATGGACTGGAGCCGCCGGCGGTGGGCTGGCACACACGCTGGAGCGTCTCCAATTCCCTCTCGGCCGACTGAAGACTGGCACTCCGCCTCGACTCGATGGACGGACGATCGACTACGCAGGACTGGAGGAGCAGCCGAGTGACGACCCGCCCAAACCATTCTCGTTCTTGAATGAGAACAAGCCCGTCGCTCTCGCGGACAAGCAGATCATGTGCCATGCGACGTTCACCAACGAGGAGAGTCACCGGATTGTGCGGGACAATCTCCACATGCTGCCGCAGTACGACGGGGGAAGGGATGGTGAAGGTGTTGGGCCACGATACTGCCCGTCGATTGATGCCAAAGTCATTCGATTTGCGGACCGTTCGCGCCATCAGCTGTGGCTTGAGCCGGAAGGACTGAACACGCACATTGTGTATCCGAACGGTATCAGTACAGCACTGCCCGAGAAGCTGCAGCTCGAGCTGCTGCGAACCATTAAGGGTCTTGAGAAGGTGGATCTCGTGCGCGCGGGCTACTCCGTCGAGTACGACTACGTCGACCCACGATCGCTGAATCCGACGCTGGAGACCAAGAAGCTGCCTGGACTGTACCTGGCCGGACAAATTAACGGCACGACTGGATACGAAGAAGCTGCAGCACAGGGAATTGTAGCTGGCATGAACGCAGGGTTGAGCGCCATGGGACGTGATCCTCTTATCCTCGACCGCGCTGATGCCTTCACGGGTGTGCTGATTGATGATCTAATCTCGCTGGGAACGACGGAGCCGTATCGAATGTTCACGTCTCGATCGGAGTTCCGCTTGCTGCTCCGTGCGGATAACGCCGATTTGCGACTCACTCGCAAGGCGTTTGAGCATGGAGCAGGAATTCCTAGCGAGCGTATGGATACACTGGAGCGTAAAGAGAAGGCTATGGAGATCGCTCGGAAGGCACTGAAGGAGTTTGCTGTCGACCCGCATGAGTGGAATCGCTATGGCATCAAGGTGAGCTTAGACGGAGTAAAGCGTTCTGCCGCCCAGATTCTGGCCTTTTCGACCGTGACGCCGCATGATGTGGAGCGCATCTGGCGCAACGTCGGCTACGAGCACGCAGATGCACTGCCGGACGAGATCAAAGACCTCATCAAGACCGAGTGCCTGTACGCCAGGCAGCTTCGCACACAGCAGCAGGAGATCCAGGTCTTCCGCAACAAGCAGCACGTGCAGATCCCCGAGTGGGTGGACTACACCGAGCTGCCTATGATCTCGAACGAGGAGCGCGAGAAATTGCAACGTGCCCAGCCCGCCACAATCCACGCTGCCAGTCGAATCGCCGGCATCCGCTCGGCCACTTTGCTGCTCCTGTACCAATACGCCATGCGCCAGTCTCACGACGGAGCCACCAAGAAGCAGCGCAAGCGCATGGCCGCGAAGCGTGCGACAGAGACCAAGTAAGCAGCCAACGCACCAGCAATGCACGTAATCTAGACCTAGAGCCGAAGGGCATGCACAGAGCCATAACGTAGCCATGCATGTCAACCGTGACGTACGTGATCCTTCCACGGAAAGATCCGCCGAAAGGGACGCGATCCGAGTCCCATTCGGCGACATCACGCAGGACAAGCACAAGCTCAGCGACAAGGTTGACTTGGTTGGAATGGGAGCAGCGTCGTCTTCAGGTTTGGTAGACTGCGTCGTGGACGGCGACATCCAACGCCTTCGAACCGTCCTGCACGACCACGACCTCGATGTTAAGCGTGCTGGCGACCCCGCAGAAGGTTCAGCCGCCACTAAGGACTCTGCATGGAACCTGGAGCTTGAGGAGGCTGTTCACACAGTCGTGGCCTCAGAGATCGAGTCTGGGCAGCACCTTCAGCAATTGCAGATAGCTCTGGAATTGCTGTTGCAAGCTAGACCGGAAGTGTGGAGCTCTACTGCGTCCAGCCTCGATCAGAGTGAAAACAACAATGGCAATGACACTAGCGCTACTAGCAACCCTGCAGGCTGGTCGGCGTGCCATCGGGCGTGCGCGACCGCGAATTTGGAATTTGTAGTCTTTGTGCTGCATCATCACCCAGAGCAGTTTGACCTGCAGACACGAGACGCTTTTGGGCTGTTCCCGATCGACCTGGTGCCACCGGAGCTGCTCATGAGCACCGAAGAGATGGACGATTGTCTTGAAGCGCAACAGGACAGCATGAAGCCTGCTACGGCACGAAGTCGTCGGTGTCTTGCTCTGCATCGGCTGCGAGAGCGAAAGGCGAAACTACAGGACGAGCAGGTTCGCAACTTGCTCGATAAATACAAAGCTACCGACACAGTGAAGAACAAGGACAGAGCTCCTTCTCAGCGCGGCGGGTGTTACGTAGCGTTCGAGCCGACTCGCGAGCATTTATCGATTGACCAAGTTCGAAATATGGGTCACGTGCACGAGCGTGAAGCTCTTCTGCGTGTGAATTATCGCCTGCCACGTGCGGAGCCGTTCCTGAATGGGTACTTCCAGCTTATCTGGCGAGGCCTTAGAGACGCTCGAAGTGAGGAACCAAATTACGACTCGCGCATCACAAGACTACGGGATGAACACGATCACATCCTGGATCAAGAAGCTTCACTGCAGCCGGTGCAGCGTGAAGAGTCTCGAGAAGCAGCAGTGCAAGCCGATGAACAGCATCGATCCCTTGATGATACGAATGTGATCAATGTAGTGGAGGGCTTCTTTCCTGTTGATGTGATGACCCTGCCCTCGGACAGCGTCTGTCATGTGCTTTTCATTGCCTGCGATAAGCAAATGCTGCACCGCACAATCGCGTTGAGCACAGAGGGGCTCGCTATTCAAGTGCAGGACCTCGACAGCGATGATTACTACTCAGATTCCACAAGTGACGGCGATGATGAAGAAGCCTTTCAGGAGCAGAAACAAGAAGAGAACAAGAATCCAGGTTACACATTTTTCGTCGGCGGCGAGGAGTTTTCGCACCCGAACCCGGTGTTTGCTGGTCAGAGCTTCCCGGATGTACCTACGTTCGAAAGCTTTTGCGCGATTTGAGACTGAAGCGTCGCCTGCAGCAACAACAAGAGCAGCAAGAACAGGGACCAGACAACCAAGCACGAGAAGACGAACAAAGCCAACTACCGGTAGGTAAGCAACAAGAGGCGGTTCAGGAAGAGGAGGAAATGGTAAACAAGAGCGACAGCACCGAAGTCTCCAAACAAGACGAAGAAGTGCGACCCGCTGAGAAATTGCCGCTCAACGACAACACCGATCAATGCTCAGAAGAAAGTCAGGATGACCAAGCTGGGCAGTAGCCGCACAAACTTTACTTACAGTTTCTCGTGCTTCGGTTTGGAATCGTGCACTCTTTTATTCGTGATAAATATTGGCGACGACGCCTTCGTTTCTTACTTCTACGGTTGCGGTACCGCGAGGGCGGAGTCGCGACGCGCAAGTTCGTTCCTTGTGGTCATTTGTCTACTGCTACTAGTACTTCTTATGCTAAGCTCCTCCGTTACCGTCAATCAGACATATACTTGTGTTAAAAGACTCATCGTTCCTGCTTCAGAACGAGAGCGGGATCATATCACTGGTGCTTTTAGTCATCTCCGTCTTCCGGTTGTCGTCGAAGACGACAAAATCTGCCTTGGCTGGCCTATGTGGCTGCTTTGGGGGTGGACAGGTGAATTAGGTCGCTGTGCGCACTACCGGACGAGTGTGACGAGCTCACCGAGTGCAGAGAGTGCGCTGGAGACGGACTTCCTGTCCGAGGGCATGATAGACCTTCTTGTTGGCAAGGTGCACAGGGCTTTTCTCCCAGTCTGGTTGATACTGAGGCTGGTGGCGAGCCATCAACGGTGGCCGGCCATTCATTCGGGGTTCCCCCTCGCGTTAGCCTCTCTGATGAGTTGCTCAGTAGCCTTCACCTCTTGTGGTGTCATGTTTGCGAAGTAGAACTGACTGTGACCGCTGCCTTCATTCGTATTTGCTGTTGTTGCATAACTTGAGCGGTTGCCGGTAGACGACGCTCGAGTGGCGCCGCGCTTGTAAACAAGGTCTATGTGCTCATCGTCGTCCATGACGGTCATCATGCTAGGGGCTACAGAACCACCCGGAGACAACTTCAGCCCGTTGAGCGACAGGATATCAGGATCGCGGGTCAAGAAAGCACTAAGCGACGCATCCGATGTTGAGAAGCTGCTTGGTGTGTCGTTTGTGCTCATTGAGGCTGATGTAGGCGGAGCCTTCCCCATAAACTCCGCCGAATTAGTGGAATGGTAAACCCCAAGCTGCGCTCGCTCGTCCGGCGAGAGCCCGGAGTACGAACTGCTGCTGATGGTGGAGAAGCTCATTGTATGTCCCGAAGACTGCTGGTTAGGCTGATAATCGCCAAGCATAGGCATCACTTGGTCCCGGTCAAAGTCGCTGTCCCGACCTGGATACGGTGGTGGTGGGCCGTGCACACTGCTGTAGCCGGAGTTGCGAGCGTCTTCGTGATTGGCACCATGGTTCTTGAGTCGGGCGTTAACAAGCTGCGAGAGACTCCCAGTGCTGTTGTCGCTGCATAAGCTGGGGTCTTGACGGTGTTGTGCATTCGACAGCATAGTCAAGTTCATCTGAAGCTCGGACACGCATGTGTTGCACCCGCGCGTCTCCAAAAACTCTTCGGTGCTTCCTCCGGACGTGTTTGGGGACGATTTGTCGCTTCGTCCGCTGTCATCGCTGGCCACGCGCACGTCCAGCTTGCGGTGTCCCACCGTAATGCTCTCTTGACTGCCGTTAACATGCTCGCTGCCTTCATAGTTGACGTCGAAAGCCGCCATGTTCACCAAACCCGAGCACGAACCGCACACAGCTTCGCCACAGAAGCGGCAGTGGTGTCGACGACGGTATGTGCGGAACGTCTTCAGACACAGGAAGCAATGGTCGCTCTCCGTCCACGTCATTTTGCTCAGGTGCTGCATTGTGACGGCGGGCTTGGCTGCTTGCGCCAAGTGAATCACTCCCAGAGCCAACGTCTGCAGCCACTTGCGGTATTTCTTGGCCACCTCGCTGCCCGCGGTCAGTGCCACTCGCATGCGCGGACTCTGCGAGACCTCCTTCAGAATCAGCTTCGATGGCATGAGTGAGAGGAACAAGCTCACACGAACTGCGGGCCCTTCCGCGTCGTCCTCTACCTCCTCGATGACAACACCAGAGTTCCGGAAGTGCAGTCGGTCGGTCTTCGAGGACTTGGGAGCTCCGGAATGTCCTTGAAGTTCATGCTCGAGAGCGTGTGGATTCCGATCAATCGGGAGCCCTGTACGGGCTGCGGTCGATGGGGGTCACGTGCGACGCGACGCCCCACGCGCTGCAGCTTGTCACTAAGGTACGCCTGTTCGAACACGTCTTGGTAGCACACCATGGTGAAGTCTCGGTGGCCCTCGAGGCCCCCCAACTTGGAGAAGGCCCTCAATGCGAGCCAGTTGGCGCTGTAGCCGTCGTCTTCACTGAAGAGCTGCCAGCCCCCGTGGCCTCTACTTTTGCTGTCCGGACTGGGGGCGAACGGGGGCGGCGTCGTGCAACTGAGCGAGTCCACAACTACACCGTTCTCGAACTGTTTGTGGAAAATCTTCTTCATGACCGCTCGAAAGTCCTCGGACGTGCTGGTCCGCAGTACGTCCAGCATGGTGGTGACGTCGGTCCGGACGGTCGTGGCGGCCCGCACGAGGTAGAACTCGGACGGGTGGCCGCCGCCGCCCTTCCCGAAGGTGCGGCCCGTGCTGATCTTGCTGGCCAGGGACTCGCCCGTCATCTCGTACAGCTGCGTGCCATTCTTGTCGCTCAGCTGCTTCCAGTCGTGGGTCGTGGTCGTGGCCAGCAGCGCCAGGTCCGTTGCGTCCTCTCGAACGCGGTCGAGGATTCTGGCCGACGGGGCCATCGCCCGTTTGCTGCTTGACGCGTCGGAACTCATTGGCGACTCGATCGGGCGAAAGTCGGAATGTGTGTCCGACGTGACCTCGAGTCAATTCAATTCGGTTTGAGACGGTCTCCGTTGTGCGATGCAAAGTCTCCGTTACGCTGTTGCAAGTTGCAACCACTTCGGGACCTGACGGCGCTTTGACGAGTGAGTGGCACGATGCCGAAGGAGACGAGGTCGCTGCAATCGGCTGTCGGGCCTCATCTCCCCTTTTGGCCGTGTCACTGCAGAGTTCTCGCCCCAAATGAGCACAAGCTTTGATAAAAGTCGCTGGAACCAGACGGAGAAACTTGGCGTGAAGCCGTTTTGAGAAGCGTGGACAGCATAGGATAGTGCTGTAGAGGACGCCGCGACGACGAGGAGAGCATTGGACAAACAGCTCGGGTGCTACGATAGTCACTGTAGATTTCTGACTCAGGCTGACCACATCTTCGCGAAAATGTAGCTGAGGTAATTTGAAGGCGTGCAGCGATTCCTGAACGTTGTAAACATGGAGTTGAATTTGCTGCTTGCATTGCAGACTCGGCGATCACCGCATCATATTGTGCAGGCTGCGAAAAGCTCGTATTTCCAAGCGCGGTAAGCTTGCTACGAGCAAGGTTTCAATCATCTCGTAAGCTCAATTTCTCTTCGCGTGGAACGGCACGATCGACACCTGGTTGGAAGATGGGAAAGCCCTGTGCCCCTGGCACTTTGCCTCGAGCGACCATCTTTATGAAGCTAATGCTGACACTACTTTTGACTAACCTTCGTTCATGGAACTACGAGTCGCGAGCATTTTAGGATAACGCAGATCCGGTGCTCTGAAGAGCACCACAGCGCAGAAGAGCTTGTTGATTTCGTACCAGCAAAGGAGCTGCCGCACAAATCGTGATGACGGTGCCGTTGCGCCGACTGCAAACTCAGCCAAAGCGAAACCGGAGCTCCGAGTGCAAATGATTCTCTGGAGCTGCAGCTGGGGCAATCGATTTCGGCTGCGTTCTCAATTCTTGATGACTCCGCAGCGCGCAGCAAGACATCTAAGGCGTTCGCATTCGCGTTTCAATTCAATTCCAGGCAAATGCTTTTGAACATAATAGGTTTGACGATTAGCGAATTACTACAATAGGACCTGAAGCTTTTGCCCATCTTACTCACGAGGTACGTGTGCAGCACGAAGCGCAGTTTGATCAGCCCTCTCGCTGGCAACAGAGAGACAACATGTCCTGGACCAGTCTTGCTGCACTGTATATATATGCAAGCAGGCCAGACGTGCAGTCTGCACGTCAACCTCCGTTGCAAACTATGGCTCGATCCCGGCTCAAGACCGTCTCGATCTGCCATTCGGAAGCCTGGATAGCTGAGCTCGACAGTGAAACGCGGTTCTTTGCAGTGTCTGCCTGACTGCTCCCAGGAGGAATGGTTCGCAACGCGAGGCGAGGTGGCTACGCGTTCTCTGTCCGTTGGGATGCGTCCGATGGCCAGAGCGGTTCTCTTTGTCTGGCCTCCACTGTCTTTAGACTGGCCTCGCAGGCTGGAGCCGCAGAACGGCTAACTTGGTATCAGTATCAGTGCTTGCAAAGCGGACTTGCATCCCGCGGCAGCTGCTACTGTGCCGTGTGTAGCTCAAAGCTGGCCTCTCTTAGTTCTGACGCAAAGTACAGGGGAGATAAGACGGACGCCATCGATTTAAGTTTGACACCCTTCAGCGTGCACGAAATAATCCTATCCGACTGCTTGGACATGAACGTTTGCCAGCGTCACACAGCGCAACCAAGTGCGAATCTGGGCACACGTTGAAGTGGCCGACTTCGCCAGTTGGCCTTTTTCAGCGCAACATTTCGGTTGGGAAAATCTGACATCGCCTCGTCACGCATGACGGGCGCGCGTCAGTCTCCGAACAAAGACTGGACACAGTCAGCTCAGACTTGGTTTTTGTAAACCATACACAAACCAAATGGACAGCTACTGTCTCGAAAAAAGCAGGAATAGGTGTCCATTTGGTATTTGTATGGGTGACGCGCTCTGGCAGAAAAAGCACGTTTTAGAAAGAGAATTTTTTTTCCTGAAGTGAGACCATCACGCGATAAGCAAGACAATCAACAGTGCTGTGAGCACTTGTGCATACTCGACTCCATTGCTCATACGACTCATCTGCACGCCAGTCTCCACGATGAGTCGAACGCTCGCGTGCAAAACCTCGGGCCACGCCCCTGGGGCTCGAATTCTGCGGCGAGTGCGCGAGGACGCCACCGACCTGGCGCTGCTGGTCACGTCGGTGCCCGCAGCCTCGTGGAAATCCGTGGACGAGCAACGCAATTGCCGACTGTACGAACTCACGGGGACGCGCTGCCGCACGTGGTCAGCACCGTGGAGACGTTCGGGGCCGGCGGCGGCGGCCACCCGTCCGAGTTCTACATGGTGCGCGCCGTCACGACCTTGGACGCGGACGTGGACGAGCTGCTGGCGTTCCTCAAGACGACGCACACGCAGCAGTACGTGGAAGTGATGCACAAGCTCTTTGGGGGCCTTTTCGAGAACGGCGTCACGCTGGACAAACTCACGTGCACGACGCCCCTACGTCGGTCCAGGACCCGAACGGGTGGCGCAGCTACACGGAGGACGACGCCTACGCTGCCAACTGGTTGACGCTGCGCTCGCTCAACAAAACGGGCGGCGTGGACTGCTGCCACGACTTCACCATGATGAGCTACCAGGACATTTTCGAGCGTCACGCGGACAAGTCGGTCGAGCGGCTCGGACTGCGCAAAGGGCGACGAGCGGTGCACTACGCACATGACGCGCTCCTCGGAGTGCACACGTTCTCCAGCATGAACTTCTCCGACATCCCCGAGCTCCCAAAGTCCTCCAAGACGGAGCGACTGCACTTTCGCAATTCCGGACTGGTGGTGGAGACCACGAACGAGCCGAGCTCTGTGCGCGTGAACCTCTTCCTCTCACTCATGCCAAACCGACACATTCTCAAGGTGGTCTCAGCCAGTCCTCGGATTCGAGCAGCGCAGTCGCAGGGAAGCTCACTCGCCAAGAAATACGTCAAGTGGCTACAGGGGCTGGCTGCCTGCTTAGGAAACCTGGCGGAGTCGGAGAAGCCTGGCGTGATGATTGAAAGACTCACCAGGATGGCATGGGTGGAGAGTGACCACTGCTTCATTTGCCTCAAGGCATTTCGTACCTTCACCATGCGACGCTGTCACCACTGCCGATTCTGTGGCGAGGCCGTGTGCAGCTCGTGCTCGGGCTTTATCAACATGGCGGCGTTCGATGTGTCATACATCGAGAGAGAGAGCGCTGATGGCAAGAGTCTTCACAGCAGAGAAGAAGTCCCAGACACTCGCGGATGCCTGACGTGCATCGCCGAACTGAAAATGAACTTGTCTCCCACAACGCACAAACGGACGGAGCTACTTATGTAGAGTCGACCACGCAGAGCCAAGCGGCTTTGAGCCATCATGTGAGTTCGAACTAAAGTTAAAGTAAGTAAGTAATGAAGTGTATCGATATCCTTGTACAAACAAACAAAATCGGTCTGCTCTATGAGGACGTGGATCAAACCCTCCGAAAGTGCACCACAAGACCACTGGTGTCTCTCATGTCCATTTCATCTTGAGCATCGACGTGCTATACATCCAATCACTATCAACTCTCTCTGATGAAAGTTATCAATTTACCGCTTTCAACTGTGGCGTTGGCATCCAGGACAACATCGCGAGTAATTCGACGATTTGCTTCAGAAATAAAATCGACCGGAATAAAGAGCATTGTCGTGCGCACGAAGTCAGTTTACATCACGTTCATACTGAAAGCTCCTTCAGAAAATAATCGGCAAAAAACCTGCGAACATGATGCTCTCCTGTGCCTTTGCAGGCAACGTCGGCTATACGTTTTGCGCCCAAGTGTTTGCTGGCGCGAAAATCAGCGACCTAAAGGAGGCCATCTGGAAGGTTATGCCTCTCAGGCCTGGAGACCGAGGTGCTGATTCCCTGATGCTGTTTGCAGCGAAACACAGGAATGGCGATTATCACGCGAGAAGTCTACAGACAGTGATGGATTTGGAAGTAGGGGAGACTCAAGGCGTCCAGGATCTACAGACGAGAGACCTTGAGCTTAATCCCAGCGACACTGTCGACGAGGTCTTTAAAGATGCCCCACAATTGAATCACATCCACGTACTTGTCGTGCGTTCCGTGCACGGGATTAATTGTGTGCTGCCTGGGATCATCCACACCAGCGCTTAAGATCATTGTCGACGTCAAACAGCCAATTGGAGTACTACGTCAAGCAATTGCAAGACTGACAAAGCTCCCTGAAGAGGGGATCAAACTTTTCTTAGCGAAAGGAGTCGATGGAAAGTGGATTCCTTTCTTTGCTAGTGATTCGAAGGACTCACATGCACTCAAGAGAGGGAGTTCCCAGACACCATCAAGCGAATGATGACGAGTGAATTCGAGATGACAGATGCATACGGTCTCGCGGGTGCTTCACACACAGGCGACATCCACGTCTTGGTCGGAGGTTCAGTCATTGACACGCTACGCCAACGTATTGGGCAATGGGGACATCTCCTGGCTGGGATGAAGCGATACAAGTATTTGGATTGCGTTCGGTTGGCAGAGGTTGAGTTGGACTCAAGGATCTATGTCACACAAAATCCTACAAGCAAGAATACACAGCCGTTGGAGACTCTGTGGTCGATGCAGTGATGAAGACTATCACGGAAATGCACAGCCTGATGCCTAAAACGAAGAAAAACGACGACTTTAAACAGAAGTACTTGCTGTTCACCATCCTGAAGCAAATACTACTAACGGTCGGGTCGCAAATGAAAATCGAGCATGATTTTCGCTTGGAGAATTCTCGGTTTCGCTTGGATCACAATTTGGGCTCGCTAGAGTTTTCGGGATACGCCGACTTCATGTTGTCTGACGGCGAGAGATGTCTGCATCATGCAACCAAAGGAGGCAGAACGACCAGGAAACGATTCAAGTAATGAGAAGTATGCAGATGAAAGCAATGACGAGAACCCAAGAGAACTAGCGAAGCACAAAATGGAGACCGGAATTGCGCAGGCTGTGGTGGCGATGGAGATCTTTAACAGCACCTATCGAAAAGCGCTGTTGCGATCATCTCTAGTTCTTGCGAGTGCACGTTTGTCAAGATTGAGTACGACGAAGTACCCGTGGTTTTGATCGATCACGACCTCTTGACCCCGTCCATCGATCAAGTGCCACAACGGGAGGACGTGGCGCGCGCATCCTGGGCAAGATTGTCAGTATGATGGAAGGTGAAAATGAATGACTTGGTTGGATTGGAAGACCGTGAACGCATACTTGAAGTAGTTTTTAAGCCGGACATGGCCTTAATATTTGATGTTTTTTGTTTGGTTGGAAGTTTGCTGCCAAACCTTGATCAGTGAACAACTGCCACGTGCTAGCATTTATCTTCCCCAAAAACGTGACAATACATTATTTTGAAAACCACGGCGAGACTTGGTTCTAACAAGTTCGTTGCTTGTTTTTGGTTTGTTGGCCACCCTTAGGCCTGCTTGCGCGCTGACAAACGATATAGGTTAGTGCTTCACTAAAATGGCGGTGGCGATGCAGCGAATCAGACGACCAAAATGTGCTTTAGAATAAATTTAACACTTGAAATATCAGCTGACGGAGGCGAATTTCTCGATCGGATCACACAACTCACAGTGAATACAGGAAAGATGCTGAGTCTCGTAGTGGTAATTCAATAACAAAATTATATCCGTTTTCTGTTTCGAAAACTTCCCGCCGAGCAACGGAGTTTCGTTCTATGCCCTGGATGGTCTTGTGGTCATGTTGATAAGTTTTTGCTTCGCGCTACATGACTGTTGTTGCCCAGATATATCGTAAGAAAACTGTCAGTATTCGTACCGTTTGATAACCTTGCAGTGCGAACAGCTTCATGGTATATTTTGCCTGCGTGTGTCATCGGCCTTCAGACGGAAAATGAAAACAATAATTTTGCCTTTCTACGCCATTTGCAATGCTCGCCTCGGTCATTCGTGTTAAGGCAGACGATATCACTCCACTAAACCTACAGATTCTCTGACACGATAACAATCGACATTTACAAAACGAGTGCCCACAAAAATTGAAATCAAAAAGAGAACACAACGGTTGGCAGTCTGAGTTGCTCTACAGGCATTCGTCGGCTCCTGTTCACGAAAAAAAATGTCAAGAGGATCCTTCCTCTACTTTCAAGACCTGGCTTAGTGTGGCGAACCCTGTTGCCAAGACGCAGCTGTATGTGAGTATGGGTGCGTTCCAGTGTTTCAGTATCTTCGTTGCTACGCTTTTGCTTAGTTGCCGGCAAGATGCACAAGTTTTGAGTATGTTGAGGAGATGCAATCAACAGCGTCTTGCTTGCAAGGCGACACCGAAGGAACAACAGGAATACAGTCTTTTAGCCAGCTTCAGTGGCCAGCGCAAATGAAAGATTCAAATTAGACGATTGATGACGATAATGTAGTTGGTGATAGTGCAGTAACTTCATGCGGATCGTGGTGCTTCGAAGCATCCAGCTCTTGCATTACTCTAGAATACTAGTACTCGTAAGGCTGTGAGGGCACCACAAATTTGCTTGCGTGAATTTTGATCGGCACATATTCACGACTCATATCAACAGAGCTTCGCAACTTGCTGATGATAAATACGACACTTTTTCATTATCCACCCTAGCTAGCTCGGCCCTCGATCGAGAACACGTTCAAACACTTCCTCGCGTTGACAGTTCCAATGCTGTCCAACCTGTCGCTTAAAAGTCGAGCGGAATCATATCCTGGCCGTTGTCTGGCCGTGTTAAAATGGACGCGCGCCTCGAGTCCGAGAACAACACGAAGTCCGACTGCTCTGCTTGAGGTAACGGGATCATGTCGTTCCGGTCCGATTCGTCCGATGCCGTGCTGCCTTCGGGAACCGAAGCTGGTAGTCGGTGCATCTTATGCATCGGAACGGAGCCTCGTGCGGCTGTAGTCATATAAAACTTACTGCTCGTCGGAGTCTGGTCCTGTATGCTTTTTGTCATCTGCTGCGCTGGAGCTACTGATCTGTTTGACGCAGCAGCTACGGCTGCTACAATCGCAGCCGCGGTGGTCGATTGTTCGCTGTTCATCATGGAGAAGTGGAATTTGCCGTTGCTGGTTTCGGTTGCAGGTGCAACTGGAAGTCGCTCGGGTTTTGATGCATCAGCAGGGCGAATAGTAGAGTTGGCGAAGTTGCTAGGCTTGTTACCAGATGCTACCGTTGCCGACACAGGAGCGGTTGAAGCGGGATTCCACGCCAAGGCAGCGGTGGTCTGGCTGCGGTGGCGAAGTACGTCCGCTGGGTGCAGCGTAAGGTCATCGCGGGATTTTATGGTGTTGCTGCGGTGCCGAGCATCACTGTTGTTCGAAGCAGTACCATTTCCAGGCCATGGCTTGGGGACGAACTTACCACTGATCGAGTCCTCTTCCTCGTTGCTGCTCTGCTTTATCTCCACCTTCTGCGTTTTGATCGGAGCTGCCGCCTCCTTCTCAGGTTCCTCAGGGACCTGGGTCGTAAACTGCTCGCAGCTCTTGCTGTGGGTAATGGTAGTTGCCTTTTGCGAAGCAGCCTCCCACTGATCATCTGATGGTCTGGGCTTAAGAGTAAGACCGGCAAGCGCCAGAATGTCCGGGTCTCGAGACAGGTCACAAGCTGAGGATCCGTCCGACATGGCGGAGAAGTTGGTGCCACGCGAGTACTGCGACGCATTGTCGCCGAAGCGAGTGTCATGCGACGAGCGCGAGAATGAACTAGTTGCCGTGGACATCGATACGATACTGTGCTTGTCTTTAAGTCGCGCAGGAAGTTCAGGGTCCGAGACATTGCGCATGCGACGCAGTTGATCCGGGTCCGACACATTGCGGAACCGAGGTGGGGCCGGTTCGTCCACTGCCGGGAATTTGTCTTGCAGCTCCTCCGACGTCACCGGGAACTCATCCATCTGCTCATCGTGAACCCCACTAGCATTAAATCGTTGCGGCCGCTGCACGATCGCTCCAGCGCCAGCGCCATCATCTGGAGGAATGTAGGTGGCAATCGATCCCAGGCGCTCGTAGCTGACATCGTCCGAGCTATCGTACGAGATAACATCTTCGTCGTCGTTGCTACCGCTGAATCTTGTGCGCGCTAGGGGTTAGAAGGCTCGTACTCACCAGAGTCCGAGTTTCGTCGCGTCACGAACGCAGAAGCCGTCAGACCCTGACGCAGGTCCGCCACACAAGCGCTGCAGCCTCTCGCCTCCCGGAATCCTCGAGAAGTGTTGCTGCTGCGCGATGCATCCGCTGAGCTCATGTGCCAGACGTCACCAGTGCCGGTAAAGTTTGGGTCCTTCTTTTCGTTGTCGGGATTCAGCCGTCTCGAGGAAACAAGACTGCTTGCTGAACTCGCTGCTAGAGTACTGCCACTCCCGTCATTGACCTCATACCCGGCCATATTGACCATGCTCGAGCAGGCACCGCACACGGCCTCACCGCAGAAACGGCAGTGATGGCAGCGACGGAAGGTGCGGAACATCTTGAGGCACATGAAGCAGTGGTCACTCTGCTTCCACGTGAGCTTGCTCAGACAATGGAGCGTCACTTCAGGACGCAGTACCTGTGCCAAGTTCCCCACACAACTGGCCAGCGTCTGCAGCCAGCGCTGGTACTTTCTCGCGTATTTCAGCGTCGCCTTTGTCGGCAAAAGCGACAGCAGCAGCGACAGTCGGAACGTATTCGGCTCGTTCGTCTCTTCGATCACGAAGCCCGAGTTCCGCAAGTGGAGACGGTCGGTGCACTCTGGAATGGCCAGTTCCGGGACGTCCTGGAAGTTGACGCTGCTGAGCACGTGCACGCCAATCAATCTGCCCTTGTGTTGCACGTTCGGCGTGGCCGCCCTCATCCTCGCTGTGCCTCGCCCTACACGGTCTAACATGCCTAACTCGTGGCGAACAAACGCGTCCTGATAACTAACGAGGGTGAAGTCGCGGTGGTTCTCCGTGTTCCCGAGCTTGGCCTGTGCCTTGAGCGTCACCCAGTTGACCGAGTACGCGTCGTCTTCCGAGTAGCTGCGTCTCGCGCCCTCTGCTCCTGCGTCCGGGTCCTCTGCAAACGGCGGCGGGGTCGTGCACGTGAGTTTGTCCAGCGTCACGCCGTTCTGGAAGTACTGCTGGAAAATCTGTCGCATGACGAGACGGTACTCGTCCGTTGTAGACGAATGCAGCAAGTCTAACATGGCGGCCACGCCTGTGTGCACCGTGGTGACCGCTCGCACGAGGTAATAGTCGGACGAGTGTCCTGCCCCTCGTCCGAATTTTCGGGCGGTGGTGACCGTCGCCGGCAGGTTCCGGCCTGCCATCTCGTAGAGCATCGACCCGTTGCGTTCGTTGGCAAAGCGCCAGCCGGCGGTGGTCGTCGCGAGCGTGGCCAGATCCGCGGCCGCCTCGTGCATTCGCTCCAGCATGAGCGTGGACGGCGCATGGCCCGTGGTCTTCGTGGCGGCCGTGCGGCTCATGGTGAGCGGGTGGCGACTCGACTTTCGGAATGCGTCCGGACGCGGCGGCACGGCGTCGCTCGCCGCTCGCCTGGCGCTTAACATTCGGACGGGACGGACGACCTCGTCCCTCTCTGCACTCCTCCGACTATCCGTGGCGATCGTTAATGTCAACGTGCCTGACCGTCCGACGACCGAATTCGCTTGGCGGTGCAAATCAAACGGCAGAGCTCGGGGTGGAGCTCCTCACGAACGTGAACCGTCCAACGTGACGGAAGTGCTGCAGTGTGCGTTGGAGCTTCGAAGTGAGACCGAGGTGGCCCGAATCGGAGAATGACTCGCGTGTTACTTACTGCCTTGATTCGATTCATCCAAAGGCTGGGCGGCCGCACGGACGTCTCGGCTGGACGACACTTGCACGCTCGCTGCATAGATGGCCGAGTCACGGAGACCGTGTGGACGTGATAGAGCATTGCCGGATGGGATTCGACCGTTACAGCCGATTGAAGGGGTGGACCCCGGAGTCGACAATTGCACGACACCTTGTCGAGTCTCTCTTTGCAGGAGGATTATTACCTACCCATTGTGTATTACGATGCTTCGACGCGTGCGTGGCAGGCAGAAGTGCTCGGCTCAACTTGCCCCTTTGCCTGCTCGTGGAGTCAGATCCGGTTGCAAAGCCTGCCATGGCAGGAAACTGCAGGCACCGGTGCCCTTGGTCACCGCAGACGCGACTCTGCGGTGAGCAACCTGCGTAGAGGTCGGAAGATGGGTCGCATTTCATCCCGCCAGTACAATGCAGTAGACACGACAGGCGTCGGTGCACTGGCCCGCATTTTTGGGCACGGTGGCAGTGCCTCCAAGCTTTCTTTCTTTCGTGCAGGACACCATTCACTTCGCTCGTTGTAGAGTAGAGACGTTGCACTGCCTCGTGATTTTGGTGGGGAAGGACATGGCACCACCTGCTGCAGATGTCGTGGCTCCGGCTGCGAAGCCAAGTGTGAGCAAACCTAAACGACTTCGCTCCGCCGCGGCGCAATACGCTCCAGCGCGAATGAAGTCGATGGCGTACCGGTAACATTCGCTTCAGTTTCTTGTGTCGAAAGGTGGACGGTGCACTTGCTCGGCGCTTGCTCGCAGGTTGTAAGATGTTGACCAGCGCCACGACATCGGCGACTTCATTGAACGATCGCGGCTCCATACCAGGCGTCGTTAGTGGACATCTTGCCACTTGCCCTTCCTACCGGTAGCGTAAAGAGCAGAGAGACTCGCAACGTCACGACACCATGCTCTGCAGCCTTCCGTCGACAAGTTCAGTTCACGCAGGACTCGTCGCTCGTCTGGACGAACTAGGTTCAAAGCCCAAGATGTATCTCTATACATCTCCGCGCCGCTAGCTATATTGCTCCTTTATAGCGCGCAGTCCTTCCGCCTGCTTGCTCCCCCTCGTGTCTCCTGCTCTGGAGGGGCTAATACAATCAAAAATGCACTGGAGGTACACTCGTCACGTCCTAATAGTAATACTCGACGGGGCTGCCGTCCGTGGCCGCGAGACTGATCTGCAGGAACAGGTCGCTGCGGGGCGCCCCCAGCCCGCCCACCTCGTCGGGCAGCACGAGCGGGTAGCTGTACATCTCGCAGTGCCGGTTGCCAGCGTAGAGCGTGAGCGGGATGACCGCCGAGCCGATGAGGTCGTCCCTGGACAGCCGGTCGTAGTCGAAGACCTGCGCGATGAGGAACTCGCTGTCCCAGTCGTCCACCTCGAACTGGAACTTCTCGGGCGGCGACCACTGCGGGTTCAGGTTATTCAGGATGCACGAGCTCTTCTTCGTCTCGCCGCCCAGCGTGAACACCACGTACGGGTCGCTCTTGCCGCCCACCACGTCCATGTCGGCGGCCGCCAGGTCCTGACACTTGAACAGCACCACCGTCACCACGAACTTCTTGCGGCCCATAGCCAGAAAAGGAGAAAAACACAACTGAAGCGACGAATGTGCGGACTAGATGTGCTGGAGTAAACTCCGCAAGACTCCAAGAGCTACTAACGGACGTAGAAGAGCTTCTGGATGGGACGCCGGGGTGTTTCGGTGGGGTACACTGTACCATCGTATTCACACCATTCGCTGTGGTACACTGTACCATCGTATTCACGGCATCACTTGGTTCAAAGGATCTTTTGACCTCGTGCCTTCGACCACTACAGAACAAAACTGTACTGTACTTACTTCCTAACATTATCCAACTTCGTTCCTCTCGACTAGATCAATCGCAACTGCAGTCATGTCGAAATCCACGTTAACGATCGCCGTCGTGGTGTTCGAGGGCGTCATGCAGCAGGATTTCATCGGCGTCACCACGTACCTGGAGCAACTCCCGACCTTCTGCGACCAGCCGGTCAAGTTCCTGACGGTGTCAATCACCCAGGGACCTCTCCGCAGCAAAAACCCATTGGGCTTCGGCATGCCGCTGTATGCCACGCACGGGTTCAAGGACGTCGACGAGCACATTGACATTCTGCTCGTCCCCGGGGGTCGTGGACGCTTTGAGGTGCAAAAGCACGAAGGATTGATGCGCTTCATAAAGGAGACGGCCGAGACCGCCACGTTCGTGTTGACGGTGTGCACAGGCTCGGCGATCCTGGCAGACACAGGCTTCTTGGACGGCAAGAGAGCCACGACCAACAAAATGGCCTACCAGGAGGTGGTGCAGGCGCGCACGCAGGTGCAGTGGGTGCACAAGGCGCGGTGGGTCACGGATGGCAATGTCTGGACGAGCTCCGGCGTCACGGCGGGGATCGACATGGCACACGCGTTCGTCGCGACGGTTTACGGGAAGAACGAGGCGGACAGCATTGCGCGGCACATGGAGAACGTGCCGAACACCGACGCTGGCAATGATCCGTTCGCGTGAGGAGGTGCATTGATGATGAACGCAGGGTAGATGAAGTGTGCGCGTCGCTCTGGTCCTTTTGCAGGTGTAGTGTGTTGTATTGATAAAGTACACGTGATGATTTTTTGGGGTTTGTGAACAAAGGTTGAAGGCAGAAGTTGATACTCACAAGCGCTGAAGCCTTCTGGCCCTTCGATGAGTTGATGATGTGTGAAAGGGGTCACACTTGAACAGACTCCGAGGGAGGAGAATTTACACACAAGGAACGATGAAGACGCAACAGCGCGAAGTAGAGGCCGGCAAAAAGCAGGACAACCAGAATGCAAGGGATGAAGAGAATTGGAAGAGAGGAGAAACCTCCGGAAACCTCCTCTTTAGTACAGCCATCAATGGTCGAGTGGAGTAAATCAGCTTTTTGATAATGGGGCTTGTGTCGATAGGAGGGGACCAAAGAACGCCACTGCGCTGGTAATCGCATCGGAATGTGGCCAAGAAGTAGTTGTCGGTATTCTCATCAAACGTGGTGCGTTCATTAACTTTGTAGGCCGTGATGGCGACAATCCTCTTATCAGAGCCGCCACAAACGGCCACGTTGGAGTGGCGTGTTTGCTAGTGGGCAGTGGTGCAGACATTAACTCAGGCGTATTTTCATCGATAAAGGAGCTTCCGTTGATTCGGTTGATGAAGATGGTGATAGTCCGATGATCAGTGCAGCCGAGAATGGTCATCTGTCCGTTGTGAAGTTGCTTATCGAGAAAGAGGCAAATATCGATCTAGCCAATACAGCAGGATGGACGTCACTGATGAGGGCCTCAGAGCGCGGCATTGTGGAATTTTTCAAAAAGCAATGCAAGTATCGACATGCAACGGCCAAATGGAGCTACAGCGCTGAATATTGCGTGCGACCATGGTCAAGTGGACGTGCTCTCCTAGTCGCGAGTGAGCACGCGTATCTCGATGTTGTGAGTCTCCTTCTCGAGCATGGCGCGTCTTTTGATGTTGAGGATACCGACGGCGACACCCCGCTCAAACTGGCCGCCGAAAAATTTGACGTCGCAGTGGTGAGGGTATTGATACAGCACGGTGCATCCATCGACAACACCTCCACGGGCTGGACCCCACTACTTTCTGCTTCGAAGAATAACCATGCGGATGCGTAATGGGTCTCCTGGAAAATGCTTCATACGTTGATAAACGGGGCCAAGGGGACTCACCCCTCTGTTTGCCGCTTACCAACATGGGCACCTTGTCAAAATCCTTGTCGAACATGGCGCCTGCATTAATACCCTGGACGACGATGATGATAGTCCGACAGCAATTGCGTGCAAGAACGGTCACCACAACGTGGTTGCTTTTTTGTCAGGGCTGCGGAGGAATGAATGCGTTCCCAGTTGGTCCGTGGGAATGCTGGAGCTCGCGCTCGTTGCTGCCTCGCTGACCACCATTGCGTTGTGGTACATGCGCTCGACGAAGTAGCGTAGGTTTACCACTCAATAAGGCTTCAACATATTTTTACCTAGAAGACGAAAAAGACAAAAGGGAGTACATGAACCAATCTATCCTCCGTGGTGATGGCCATATCACGGACGCAAACGATGCGGATCGCAGGCTCACCATTTTCTACTCGATCTAGTGAAACACAACTGGCACATCGTTCAGTACCTGTCCGAGAATTCTCTCTTTTGCCCAGCAATTCTCACTCCATCCAGTAATTTGCTACCGGTTGCGTTCGGTGTCCAATGGAGACGACCATTGTCTGGTTTAAGCTGTTGGATGTATTCACTGGTGATCTTGTGGAGGGTACTGATGAAGACGGCGTGAGGGTGTCCGTTGCTTCATGTGTGTATGATCTACGAGACGCAATTTTCGTGAGATACCACGACATTCTTTCCTGTTATGAAGCGAATGAACTCCACATATTTGCAAAAGAAGCGGACTGCACCACAAGAAATCCTTTAAAGTTGGACTCGACGATAAATGGTCTCGGTGAATCATTTGATGACCCAGTGGCCGTGATGGTTCCTCACATCTTTCCATTTCCAGACGAAATACAAGCGATGATGCTGGACATGCATGTAGAGATACCGAAAAGTGGTCTACCGGATATAGTGTGTCGTGGCAGCCTCACTGTGAATGGAAGCAGCACAGAAAATATCGATTTGGAAGACCCAGGGATGATTTGGCGCAGTGCTCTGATTAAGGATATCATGCACCGACTGGATGAAACGCACCTCCTGCTGGTGCAAAGTCCAGCAATGACCGGGAAGACTTCACTGGCGATGCAACTGCGCCGCGCCGTGATTGACAAATATACGAAGCAGAAAATGAAAGTCGCTGTGTTTTGCGTCTCAGCAGTAGGGATGCCTGAGTGCGAGGACTTTTCGACATTTTTTAAGAGTGCGAGGTGGAGTGGCCGAGTGCACTGCATTCGCTCCCCGTGAAGGCTACGCGGTGTATCTCATAGTGGACGAGACCCAGGCAATTTACCATTGCCGTCGATCCGCCAGAACGTTTTGGGCGAAAGTCGGAAGTATTTGGGACCACAGAGCCTCCAAGTTGAGAATACTCATTTTTCGAGAGATTGCACAGAGGTGACATACATCTGTTGTCCGCCGCTGGATCGCTTCCAACAGGAATATCTACTCGACATCAAGCAAATGAACTTCAGTCACGACGAAATCCGTGAGTATGTGACCGAATCGTTCAAAGGCAGAGCATGCTTTGAGGGATTAGAGCGCAAATGGGACACATTCTGTGCCAATTTGGAAGTGCTGACTTGTGGCCACATTGGTCTGTGCGTGACTGCCATCCGGACACTCAATGCCGAGTATTTATCCCGCGGTCGATGGACGTCTCCAACGGCTGACGAGTGGATCGGGATGCTGCAAGTGGGTCGCTGCGTCAAAATAATGACAATGAGCTGCTTGAAGCTCTAGCATCATCACCTGCTGTGACGGTGCTCGAAACGCTTGACGCAGATGAGCTGAATCGACTGGAACGCGTCGTCCACGACGCAGATCCATATTTTGAAAATCCTCTCGTGAGGAAATGCCTTCGTGGCGGTATTCTGACCGGAATGGATTATTGGTGTTCAATTGCATCGCCGGTGATGTGGCGCTGCTTTCTCCAGACACGCGTCAGCAACAATAAACAGGCAGACTACCTCCCGAAGAAGCTTTCAGAATGGATATGCCGCATGATCCGACTCGTTGAGTTCGATAGGGTTCGCCGGTTGTTTCATGAGAACGGCATCCCTCTGGAAAGCGCGTGGCAACTCGAGTTCTATAAGACTGTGCGGCGTTGTATGCCGAACAACCTCGTGACTTCTGCTGACGTGGGTGACTTGTTTGGCACCAGTAGGTTCATCGACGTCTTGATTCAGCGTGGCGACAACATTTGCTGGGGCATTGAACTGTCGCGAGGCGCGAGCGACTTGAGCGACCACATTGCTCGTTTTTCCGACCGTGGCCGCTACTCCTCCCTCGAATTGAGCGACTTCTGTGTAGTCGACTTCCGATGTGTGGCTTCCATTCTCGAAGTGCCGACCGAAGACATTAAGAGTGACATGCAGCGCTACAAGAAACTCCTCGTCGTCTGCTACGACGACGGAAGGGAGGACGTGGTGGTGTTCGATTCCACTCTGGAGATTGTCCACGACAGATCATGTCGCTAGCTCTGCAGCATTCAGATCTACCAGCAGTCGCAGCAAGTGAAGAAGGCAGGTAGTCACAGTTTGTTCATTCATCAACACCGTTTTCCTACTCGTCTCACAAAAACAAAAAAACGAATCTGAGTAAAACAACTACTACGTGTGCAGCTTACTTCCAAGTATACTGTACCTGCGCATATTAATTATCATGATGAAAGAGTTTAGGAAAAAATACTAGCCACAACAATAAAATAATCGGGTCACTGCTGTTCATAATAAAATTCCTGCTCGTGGCATCTAGATAATATTGGCTACCGTATCATGCTCTGCTTGCACGATCGATGTTGTAACCTGGCCAAAGAGAAATACAGACTTTAAATTTGTCTGCGGTGTCTTAGCCAGCTTAATCTCCACCTTATTCGAGACTTACGGCTGCCAGCTCCTTCCCTCTGGGATCGATCGATAGCCACGAAACGCCGGCAGCGCCGAGCGAGCAGGCAGCACGCACAGCAGTGCCATGAGCAGCGCCCATTCAACCGGGAACTCCAGTACTTCCACCATCACGACCCAGCGCAGCAATCCGTCATTTGTGTGCTTGGCTCCGTCCGCTGCCGTTGTTGACGGGAAGAAGAAGGCCGGGTTGCCTTGCACAATGTCGTGGAACGGAATGTGCGGCCAGTGGACGTCGGTCGGGTGCGTCGAGTTCCCCACGACTGACGCAGCCGCTTCTTCCGACGGAGGCGAGCACTGCGACGCCGCGAGCAGCAGCAGCGACAGCGTGTGCAGGAGGCAAAACACGGCCGCGATGAAGGCGATGCGTCGGATGTTGCGTTGTCGGTGTCGAACGTCCTCGGCCACTTTGTCCAGCAGCGCGCACATTCTCTCCCCGTACGCCGGTAGCAGCACCACACACGCTGCCCAGCAGCACACCAGCAGCGTCGTGGCCACGAGCAGCAAACTGCGTCGGATCCGACTCCTCGGCTGCTGCCTCGCGAACAGGAACATGCCCATCTGCAGCAAATAGACAGCCACCATGAGCCGAATGAAGAGCAATCTCGGCGGCGGTGGCGGGGCCAGCGACGACACCGGCCCGGGCATTGCCGAGGCGCCGCTGTCTCGCCGCTCGTCGAGGTCGAGCGCGGCTCTCGTGTGAATGTTCTGCAGCAGAGCGTCTGTGACCCTGTCGCCGCTCCGGTGTCTGCTGGGCTTGTGACTGCTGCTGGTCACGTCGTTGCCCTGCACTTTGTCCACCATGGCGGCCCACGTGTTGAACACGAGCAGGAAGACGCAGCCGAGCACGAGCGACGCCGACGCGCCCAGGAGCTGCCACAGGAAAACTAACTGCAGGTAGGACAAGTGCAAATGGGCGGCCTCGTGGTCCAGCAGCCCGTCGGCGTGCGATTGGAAGAGCGCGAGCATCCAGAGCGATACGAGGGCGAAGGCTGCAGCGCGCAGAACCGACCCGACAGCCAGCAGGCCGTACAGGCGGACGGCCGTTCGGTCCCGACGCCACGTGCGCAGCGACGCCGCGTCGCCACGAGCGCCGGGACGACGAACAACGTGCCGCACGCGTACACGCCGCCGTAGACGAGGTACGCGAAGGACGTCGAGGTGGCCGACGTGGTGGCCATTGCAGCGAGTGCGAGTGCGAGCGGACGCGAATGACGTCTGGATCCGGTACACTGTGCCCAGTCTGTCGACGAACAAAGGGCTCCGATAAGGATGGCACTGGCAGAGACTGCGCGTCTGGTTCTGATACAGTCGGCGCTATGCGAAGGGCTTGGAGCAGCAGCGGCGCGTTTCGGGGTGTCGTGGCACCGGACTCGACTGCTGTTGACTTGGCGGTTGTCGACTTGCAGTGCGTGTGCCGGACGCTCAACCTTGACGGCGTTTGGCAATTGACAAGTGTGGAGAATTGGAATTGAATATGATTTGATTAACGATTTATGTGGACTTCTCAGGAAAAATGAATTAATGATACTGGGGACACTTGGTACAACCACTTGCGTGTCGTGGAAGTGAAGTTCATTCCGTAGACGCCAAGTCGCATGGAATGCAATAGCCGTATGCATTCTCCATAGCAGTAAGAGCACTTGCTGTTGCCTTCACCACACCACGGGGCATCACGGTCAGCAGGGAATAGCAGCAGACGCCACCGAAGTGGATTGGCAATTGTGGAGGCGACTGCCAACGCTGCAGGCGCGGCAACAATGGCGAGGAATTTCGTTCGCACGATCTGGTCCGACCGCCCTGGCTGCAGCACTTACTGTACAGTAAAAGGCTGGGTTTGCAAGCAGGTGAAACCTCGCAACTCAGATTCGGGTTGGTGGGCCAGGCAGCAACAATTGGCCTCCACGTAAACTTCACGGCAGCGCTGCATCATGGCATATCAAGGCTTGGGCTCATGGGATAGACCACACGCCACGGTGACGCCAGAGGAGGGAGCGCCTTGGAGAAGAGCCCGTCAACCGCAGCGGCAGTCAGACGTAGCTCGTTGCTGCAGATAGTCTTCCGACCTGCGGGCCCACGACAGCCAGTGATTGCTCAGGCGAGATGCGTTGGCCGTGGCGTTTCTGACGTGGTCATTCGAACGCGCACTCGACTGCAGACTCTACACACTGCTACCGGTATTAATAATACGTGCTTGGCCTTCAAAAAAACAGTCGAAAATGTTTAAGAAATGGTGTGGTGGGCTGAACTCCAGTGACTAGAGACTGCAAATGCGGTCAAAAGCAATCGTGTCCTGAGAAGGGGATGATGACAAGCGGCAGCATAACGGCTCAAGCCATGCATAGTGCACTTTTAAACTTGATGAATGTAAGGGCCACTGGTCTGGAGGACCTGGCTATGTTCTGGTGATGCGCCAGGACAACCCTGATCGCACGACCTTTCCACATCCAATCAGACTGATTCGAACCCTCCACCATTCGCAGATAACCTGCAATCGTTTATATATCAAATATATGTATGCATCCTTATTTCGTTCAGGTGATGAACAAATTTTAAAGTTCAGAAACCTCCATATCAGAATTTACTAACCCCTCTCTATTGTGCTACCCCGGCTTGTGCGTCGCTATAGTATCGAAAAAGAAGAACGATTTTTTTGCGGGACTCGCTGTCGTGCGATCGCGTGCTCGCGAGCTGTATCAGCTCCGAGCTGACCGGGTATCAGCTCGAGCTGACCTGGCCATCACTCGTTTTCCTGACGGCTGGCAGTGACACACTCCGTCAAGTCCTGTCAGGTTGCCATCACCACCAGGAAGAACGATCCGGTATCTCAGAACGCATTGAGACCATACTTGACTGACCAGCGCGATGCAACCAACCACAACTCTGGACGAAATGGCTCCGACCACCCAAATGACGACCACCGTCTCCTCGAAAAGTAGTGACGACGTCAGCTCAAAGCCGACCACGAAACGGAAGCAAACCGATCGACGACCGCCGCAGCCGAAGAGCGAGACCGTGGACGCCGTTCGTGTCGAACCAATTCGCATCGCGGCCAGTCCGGCACCGTCCGAGCCGACAGCGAGCACGAGCCGCAGCCCGGTGCCTATCGAGGACGGTGTCTGTACCAGTCGCGCAAGTGCGAGAACGAACGCGCCGTCAAGCGCAACGGCAAGCCGCACAACTTGTGCGAGGAGCACCGATCAAGCAGAACCAGCACCAGCGCAAGTTCGACGCCAAAAGTTTTCGCGAAAGCGACGACGAGGCAGCTCGTCGGAGGACGAGGGTAAAGCGGAGGAGGGTCGTGCCAAGACACCGTCGAAACGACGGCACGGACCCAGTCCGAAGAGCAGCAAGACAGTGAAGCAGGAGTCGGAAGCAGCAAATGTGACGACCAAGTCGCAAAGTGCAGTTCCGATTGTTGCAACGGAGCCACCGAACTATCCCGCGCAGTACGCAGTGGAGTCTGCGTCAACGGCTACTCCGGTGTCCCATGTGCTGCTGATCCAACAAGCACCTGGAGGGGTTTCCCACCGCCACCTGTGTCGCCAGCAGTAGTGTATGCACACCCCAGTCCTGTGACTGCGAGGCATGACGTGTACGCTCCAGGGCACGCGGTGTCGTATTCAGATTATCGACCCGGAACGGGTGATGTAAGCGGCAGCCAGCCGTTGCCCCATGCCATCCATCGCCCGTACCTCCACCAGCAAAATTCACACACTAGCCAAGTTCCTCTGGGGTATTCGCAATCCGAACTTGTGGCTGCTAGCATGTTAGTGCAGCCGTCGCCGACTTTGCCGCCTCTGTCGTCGCCGCCATCTGCAGTACTTTCGAGACCACCATATTTCAAAACGGATATTCCGCCTGCTCTCCAGTCGCGTGGGCCGTCCGCAACGACCCCACGTTTGCTTCCGTCGCTGCTTCCACCCCGTCCATTCCACAGGAGCAGCGGTATGATGCCATCTCCAGTACATCATCTCGTGCCTGCCGTGGGGACACTCGCTGAGTCGGCGTCTGTTTCCCTGCCAGGTCAATAGGCAACGTTCTCCCGCCACTCGCGGCATTTGCACCTCGAAAGTCTTCGTTGTCGTCGTCCCCGTCCGGTAAAAAACAATGACGTTTATAGTGCCCAGCCGACACGAATGTTCGACAGGCTATCTAATCAACAAATTGGCAAGTAATTAAACCTGTTTAAATGTTGCTCGATGTTCGTTATCTTCTTTCTTGTTCCAGGAGCATTCATTTTGTTCTGAAAGTAAAGAATCTCCACATCAACGATATCGTTTACAATGTCAACTCATCCGGTAATACACAGCGCTGTGACCCTTACAGACACTTGTTTCATTTCTAGCAGAATTCCTGCCACAGACTGACCATGAAATACTTAGTTATCAGCAGCGTCACGACATTCACAACGTATTTGCCCAGCAACTCGCAAGGCCTTCAATGAGCCGATTATTTTATAGCATTTGTGGCATTTTTCAGAGCCCCAGGATGATACCAGGGCTCCCGAATATTATATTGCAGAATGCTAATGAAAATAAGTCTTTATCAAACCATGTCGCCCACAGCAATAAGTAATGACGTTGCAAATTGTCAATAAGTAAATAACTTCAATATATGTGCAAATGAAGAGGCTAGATTGCTCAACAAAAAGTCTTGCTTCAATTCGCTACAAAATAACTAATCTCGCCCACCCTTCGACCTCTTCTTCATCGAAAGCTTTGAGAGCCGCTTAACAGCATCCGAATCCTGAAGTTAGGCTTATAATACCTAGTAGGCCCACTGCAGTGAAAACATCAATTCGGGAGCCCTGATGATACCCAGATACGAGCCAGGTCTCAAACAGTAATTTTCTGGTTCGGGCATGCTGTTTTGTGTGAGAAGAGTAAGAAACCGATGTTGATGTAGTTGAGCTCTGAAGCGCTGCCTTCGCCCCGTCTTCATCAGTACCTTCCCAAAGACCGCCAGTGAATTCATTCAGCAGCTTGAACCAGACAACGGTCGTCTGCATTGACACCGAAACACAACTTGACTCCAGGGCGCCAAATTGCAGAATGGCTGACCTACCCTTGACGAAAACTGTTGCCTCAGACCTGGGCGACATTAAAGTCTAAGTCCAGGTCAAAGTACCCCGAGATATGAAAATCACAGTCGCACGAGCCAATCCACCGAGACAGCTACAGCAGATTCGCGATCGCCGCGCTGCTACTTTTCGCTTTCTTCTTAAAAGCGAGCTGGTCCACAAGTGCACATGCGTCTGTCTTCACTGTGAATGATCTCGTTGCTACCGGCAAGAATTGTTTCTTCGCTGAACTATACTTGAAGAACTGCGAAATGGTGTCGCAACTGCCAAGCTTCAAAGGAGCACTTGATGAGGTACTGGGCATTACCGAGAAGATACGAATCACTGTACCTAGATCTACATGGTTTTCATACAAGGCGCGAAATTTGAGCTCTTTGGCAGATTTGAGAAGCACGACGAAGTTGTCGCAGTTCGAAACAGCTAGCGCCTTCAATGCTGCTGTACGTTCCCTCTCCATCGATCCGCCTGCGAGAAGCGTGAATTCAAGCGCATTTTGCATCAGTTGGCGATTTGACGCCTTTTGGGGTAAACGGAGCTAGGGATGGAGGGTACTTGACGCTTTCTCTGTTTTTCTCTTTGTTGCTGTAGGGATATGTCACGAGTGTGCTGTAGCTTTTGAAGATTTTTCTGCCGAAGCTCGTTCAGTCTGGACTCCCTGGTTCTTTCAGTAGGAGCACTTTCCGTGCGGTTACTATCATCGATGGGAATAAAAGTCGCCAGGGATGGCGATGCGCAGGATACTTGTGCTTCATGAAGTGTGGTCAAGGGTGGATTCACAACTGATACTCTGACGGGCAATTGGGACTTCTTGTTCTCATCAGCTGTAGACTTTGTGTAGAAGAAAGGAGAGTATTCAAGAGACCAACCGCTTCCGATACCGCAAGAACTCGAATCATTTTCACATCCAGCTGCGTGAAACTCGGGTGTACCGGATGCCTGTGTTGAGCTCGTCGGGTGACGAGTTCGGATAGGTACTCTGCCTTGAATAGTAAATGGTATGGCAGTAATTTCGTCACTTTGGGGTTCTTCGTCTACATCAAGTCTTGAAACGTTTTGGTCGTGGCCCCTTTCGTAGATGCTGCACATACTCCTCAGTGACGTCAATGACGAATCATCGCCCCCACCTTCTTCTTGATTGTTAGACCCATTGTGTTCAGTCGCGATTAATCTTTGTTGGCGTTCTGGATCGACACAATAAGTCATAGAACTCGAGATCGAGCATGTTAATAACTTGACTTGTTCACTTACGCAATCTGCAAACAGTCTTTGGTTCTTGCGCTCCTTGACTTTTGATACAGAGGTAGATATCGATGCTTCTTGAAACTCAACGGCAAAACCATTGGGTTCGTAATATCTATCTTGATCCGACAGGCTTGCACAGGCAACAGAACTATTCACGCTCTTGGTGCTTGCTTCAATATTGCTAGTATCATTCGATTGATTACTCTCAACACTTGAACGCGTCAATTGTGGCTTGAAAGGGCTCATTTTAACAGCAGGTGACGCCGTTTTGGGAAAAGGTGCAGTTTTTTCTCTCCATCGCCACTCCGATAGCGGTTTGGCTGGGCGATCAGGTGTCTACATTTTGATGTCGACTCGGTCTTGATATGCTCTTGGGGTAGCTGGGCTGGCTGATTAGTAGGCTCAATCTCCACAATCGGCACTCGTTTTCTCTCTGCTGTTCGGTTGCTTGTATTTTTCGACCACCCTGTCGGGTCCATACGTCGCTTACCAACGAAAGCTGTAGCTGGCTTTACCCGATCTCTTCCTCTAGACCAATACCGTTGCTGTCGCTCCTCCATCTCTTCTTGCTCGAGCCTGCGAGCGGTATACTCGAGCTCCCACCAAACGCGTGCACCTAACTTATCCTTGTAGTTTACTGGCGTGCGCTTAGTTGGCAATGACAGCATATCCGGTCTTGACGTCGCTGCATCAGACGGCTCAATATCTGTCAACCGCCCCGGAGAGGCATTTTCGTTTTGCTGCAGTTCATTATCAACGCAATCCGATGTGCGATGATCGGGGCTCTCAATTGTATAAGATTTCACTTTAGAACAAAGATATGTCGGTGAGTTGGACGGGAATGGCTGCGCATTAGGCTTGCTCACTTCAGGCTCACTGTTGTCCTGGATAAATCCAAATTCGAAAATCGATCGATTGAAGCTGTTTCCAATGGGAGTTGCAACTTCTTCCAGCATCCAACCTTGCAATCCCTCCACGCTTTCAAATGGGTGAACCCGCTCGTTGTGACTGTGGGGTTTACTGGATTGAGATTCATCGTAGTTCCCACTTTGTTTTCCCTCAGTTTGAACGCCATCTTCTGTGCAGCCGCACTCAGTTTGTTCGGTAATGTTTACTTCAAGCGTCGAGCGCTCTGATGTCCGTATAATCTTTCTGTCGCAACTTTGCCACACCACACCTGGCTGAGCAGTGGCCTCTGAACACAGCTCCTTATTATTTCTGCTAAAAGCCGAGAAATCTCCAACTGACGCCGACACCACAGGTCGTTGTCGGGCGAAACGATTATGTTTGTCCGGTGTCGCCAAGAAATTACGCTCTTTCTTATCGCGATCACTGCTTGTAGTCTCCGATTCAAGCTCTTCTTCCAATTCTCCCTCGTTATTTTCACCGGCTTCAATAGGTGCAGCATTTTCCAGATAATGGTTCATTGAGGCCATTTGATGCGTTGCAGCAGTCTCGGGGATGAATCAAACGTGAATATGGAAGCAGCGGGACTTCTCTTTTCGTCAGGATGGTAGATCGAAAAGTGGGGTGAGAGTAGTGGTAGCTCGTCTTGCAGTAGTTTTTCTTCTTGTCCTTCGGAGAGAGTCGTAGCTGAACGATCAGCACGATTCGTGGGGTCATCTGCACCATACTGGTTGCTGCCACTATCTTGTGATCCTCTCAATCCACGCACTAAAGGCTGTAATTGCAGCTCGTCTTGGTGGTACTTAGTTCTTAAACCTAGTAGGACTGCCCAAACGCTGAACTTGGCCCCACTTTCTCGTAGCGTTGGCAATTCCTCATACATCCTCCTGATCAGGTCACCCATACTCTTGACAACTTTTACTCGCCCTGGACACACATACAGCAAATACAGGCACTTCGTTGACACAAGAGAACTATCATCCCATTGATTGTTGACCTGTGGAAACCAAATAACGGCGTGTTCTCCAGCTGAATCCAGAGATGACGTTGAAAACACCGCGCAAATGCTTTCAAATTCTATGGCTGCACGTTCCTGAAGCTCCTGAAGCTCCATTTCCAAGGTATCCTTCACAGGCCCCTCGAAGTCCCAGGTCACATCAGCGATATCCAGCTCTTCTACCGGAGACCCTGGACACAACATATCCTTGCCACGTTGCAAAGCCCCCAGAAGTTTTCGCAAGTTTCTTGTCGTGTCTAGCTCTAGGTGTTTCACCACGTGTTGGCCGTATCGATGGGCGTCTACAACCATAGGTGCCAAGACCGACTTTTTGCAGACGTCTTGTACGCTTGCTCTTGACGAAAGCATCCGCGCCGCAAAATCCAGGCATGCTGCGAGCGAAGCTGTTGGCGATAATGTCTTCTTCTTGCTCATATCTGCTAAAGCAAACGGTCTGCGTCGGATCAATAAATGAAACTCTGCATCGATTATTTTTACGCAAAAAATGCACAAGCGACGTTGTGACCACCTCCTGACACTCACACCGACGTTTACCTTGACAACTCTTCAAGTGTTGCCACCAGCTTTTCGTTCTTCTCGCACTCCTTTTGAAACTCCCGGATAGCATTCACGTACATGCGCTCCTGTTCAAGTAGCAACTGGTACTTGCTGTCCAGAGTCTCCACACTGGCCTGATGATCGTCCCGTGCTGTCTGCTGCTTACCGACGGTGCCTTGCACATTCTGGATGATATTGTCCATCTGCATGAAAAACGCTTGAGTTGCTGTCTTGGAGCTCATCGCGACGTCAAAGTTTTCATTGATACTGTTGATCAAGGAGATCTCTTTCTCGAGAAATTCGTGTGTGGTCTTGAGCGTGTTGTAAACGCAGTAATACTTACGCGTCTCATCAAGCGTCAGCGCTACTTCGTCGTAAAGCTCTACGAAGCGCTTTTCGTACTGAACAAGTTCGATTCTTGTCGGGATCTCGTCAATTTGCTTCATCTTCAGATGCAGTGCGCGGGTCTGCTTCGCTGCAGCGATCTTCATGTCCTTGTGCTTTTGGGCCATTTGAGCGTGCATCTGCTCGATCTCCAGGAGCCGCAGCGCCTCCTCATCTTGATGGCTTGCATCTTCCGCTACCTGCAGCTTCATCTTCTCAATGCGGTCCTTCAGAGCCTCAAGCTCCAAGCGGCATTTTGTCCTGAACTCGTTCTTTTCACGCTTCAGAGCCTCATTTTTCAGCACGAGTTGGCGCAATGTAGCCAGGTGTGCTTGGGCGTTATCGTCCTGTGGTGTCTGTGCCTCCACTTCCTCTATCTCCTGCTTGACGGCAGATAGCGCCTCATCCAGTGCTGCAGCCTGCGCTTTATTCTCCTTTGTCTTGGCATCCAAATGTTTCTTCTCCTGAATAAGCTGCTGAACCTGAAGTTCATGCTCTTTCAGCTGAGCTCGTACGACCCGAAGCGGAGTCTGCACCGACTCAAAAGACGTCGCCACTTGCCCACTTTCGCTGCCTTCCTGTATCTCTGGTGCAGACACCACCTTCTGCAGCAGTTGGGCTTCCCGCGCTCGCCTCTTGTTCATCAGCGCCTGCTGCTCCTCCATGGCCTGCTTCACCGCTTTCTGGTACTGCCTGTCAAACTCGGCCGCCTTCGGGTCGTTCCTCCTCTTCTGCTGCATCTTAAATCCCTTCTTCTGCATCTTCCCACCCGCCGCAATGGCAGCTGCCTGTCCCGCAATCTGCGCCATGCAGTCCACTTGGTCCTTCTCTCTAGCCTCCTCCATTGCAACCTCCTCCACAGACACCGCCACTCTCTCTCCGTACTCCAACAGACACGTCTGAATCAGCGCGTCCTCGTCGTCCTCCCCGTCCGCAGCCACGTACTGCCAGCGCCTGCGTGGCGCGTACACATCTACTAACACTTTCACCTCCTTTTTCACCTCTTTCTCCTCCCTCTCCTCGTCTACTCTCAGGTACTCTCTTTTGTCCCTTATTTTCTCGAAATGGCCAGCCTCCTGGGCCTCTTCAACCAGCCAACTGATGAGCTTTTGCACCGTCTCAATGTCCCCAAAGTCCTGCAGCAGCAGCTGGTGCGGCTGAACAGCCACAGGGCAGGCCACGGGCAGCGCCTCCACGCAGCGCGCGACCTCCTGCGCCAGCCCCAGACGCGGCTTCATCTTGTCGTGACTCTGGAAAAGCACGTCCCACTGCACGCGGCCGCTGGCCGCGGCCTCGCGCCGCACGAGACGCTGCAGCAGCCACGCGGCGCCTGAGAGCACGCGGTCGAAGGCGCTGAAGGAGCTCACGCGCGTCTTGAGGAAGCCCGCGGCCTCCAGCGTGGCCAGCACGCGCGAGAGCTTCTTGGCGGCGTCGGCGCCGTACTCGTCGGCCAGCTCGTTGACGTCATAGGAGGACGCGGCGGTCGTCGTGAACATGGCAGGCCGCAATCTTATTAGGTTAATCTGGCGATAATATGAGCTAAAAAGTGGATTCAGAAAATTATTATTCCTTGACAAGCAAGAAAAAGGTTGTTGAAACCAGCATCACTGCAACACCAGCAGCAAAATCATAGGAAGCGCAAACATTAGTGGGGCTTGTGTTCTGAAGGAAATTCACGCAAAATCTCCATGTCCACAGAAAGCGTCACTCCTCGATACCAGAAGACGCCACACCTTACCAGATCCCACCTCCACACCGAAGAAATACTCGTCATTGTATCTGAAAGCCATGTCGGTTAGGTCCGCTGATCCGGCCAACGCGTAGAGATCCGCGCCCGCCATGATCAGGACAAGCTTGTAATGCATGCTGCCGACGGCTTCCAAGTCACGGTGACGAACGTCGATGCCAGCCTCGACCAGGCGCTTAGCGTACTGCTTGGCCTTGTTGCAGCTCCACACCGACGGGAAGTTTCTCTTATGGGCCGCGACCAGCTTCGTGACGACTTGTCTGCGTTGACAAAGCGGCTCGAGCTCCCACGCTTGATGATCTCCACGATCACAGACCACACGCGATATGCAGGACGTGTCTTCAGATTGGCCGTCGCGGTAATGCTGCGGTCGGGTCTGCTGCAGCAACAGGAGATTGGCGGCGATCTTGGTGGATCCGGTAGACTGTGGCGTTGTTCACACGGTACTTGGAAGCGAGCTGCGGCTCGTCTGGTCCACCGGAAGTGGTGGTGGAGGTCTTGCGTCGGCGCAGAGCTGCTATTCTCCTCTGGGGACAGCCGGTCATCCTCATTGAGCTGCTTCGTGGTGCTGCCCCCGCTGGGCATCGCGTTGCTATAATAGAACTGTTGATGGGGTTGGTCTTGGCGGTGTATGTCGAAATCGAGGACGGCAAGAGTGGATTTCGCAATGGAATGCTTTGCAGAAGTTGGCGTTTTGCCAGTGCATTGCTGGCTGACGTCCACTTCAACTTGAGACCCTGCCGAACTCGTTTCACTTACGATTTGTATGCACTCTTTTCATGTCAGTCTGAATTCGGTCACACTTTCGAGATTAGTGGCATTCTACGAGCAGACTTTTCAGACCAGCAAACTTGACAATGAAGCGGACGCGCGTGCTGCTGCAGGTGCAGACTTCGAGTGGGCAGCATCGGCAGCTTGTAGGCCTGTTAGCGACGGTAGACAATAGAATCCATAACGAGGATGCAGGTGTAGGCGTCTTTGACGAGGTGTTGGTGTATCTGCACGGCTTCCCGGACATGGCGGTGCACCCTGCGCAGGAGGTCTTTGCGTCGCGAATGCCAACCAAACTGGCCGAGTTCTGGCTCAACTCGGCGGTGCAAAACTCCAGCCGCAAGGCCTTCGTGACGTTCAACTTCGGCGGCGTGCCAGGATCGGACCAGGAGCTGCGATTCACGGACAAGACCGTCGGCCAGGAGCTGGAGGACGCCGTGGCCGTCTGCCAGCACGTCCGGCGCCACTGGCTCCAGCAGGGCAAGCTGCACGTCGTGGGGCTCTCGACTGGAGCCATCGTCGGCAGTCTGCTGAGGGACAAGCAGGTGGCGGACTCGGTTGCAGTCATTGCCGGTCTGCTGGACTTGGCACGAGGAGTCACGTTCGACGTCTCCCCGCTGCAAATGGAGCAGTGCGCCGCAACAGGCTCGTGCTGGAAAGAGTTCTATCTACCGGAGGGCTGTCCGCTGCCCAAGCACGTCGATCTCTCCTTGGACGGATTGGAGGCGACGAGTGAGATCAGTGACGCAGCGCCGCCGTCGAAGCTCTACGTGCGGCTGAACCAGCGCTATGTGCGCGAGTGCCAGGACGGCTCGCTGGATATTCGCCGCGCCGTGTCGGGCGATTCGCTGCCGCCGTTGCTGGTTATCCATGGAGATGCCGACCAAAACGTGCCGTTTTCCAACGGCGAAGAACTCTTTGAAGCCGCAGCGGAGCCAAAGAGCTTCCTAGCGATTCCGAAGGCCAACCACCTGCTCACGAACTCAAAGCTGCTGAAGAAGGCGCTGCGGGCGATCGGTGAGCACATTGCCGCCGTCCATTAGCATTAACGACCGTAACACTACCAAGTTGAAGTTGGCTTTGACAATCCACTGGAACTAGGCATTGCTTGCTGTCAAATTCCCCATTTCCAAATTTGCCGGCTTCCACTCAAGTCCAAGTCCAAGAAGCTCCGACTGGATCGATGGAGCATCGCTGGGGGTTCTGGCCCCGTGGTGTGCCGTGCTGAAGGACCGACTCTCGCTCAGCTTCGAGGAGGACGCCTGGGGCGACCACGAGGGCTCTTTAAAGCTGCCTCTGCACACGCCGGTGCCCTCGCCGACACTTCGATCCCGAAGCTGCGCGAGGCACTGGCGCTCGTGTTTGCCGTGTACCATATTGACACGAAGGCGTGGAAGTTCCTGCTGACGAAATACTGCAAGGTGGATCTGACAGCGGAGTATTCCAGACCAGACGTGCTGTTCCGGGTCCTCGTGGACATGAACTTTGGCGAGGTGGCGAACAGAGGACGTTCCCCATTTGGGAGAGAAGCTCGTTCAATTGTGCGGACGCACCAACGAGAACTCCTGAGTGCAAAGTACTTCAAGACACTTGCGCAGATTGCGGCATTGGACCCGAACCTGATGCCTACCAAGCCTGGAATTGACGTCCAGATTCCTGTTCGAGTGCACGTCCAGAACACTTGGTTGCCAATGTTGGCTAAGATCGCGGACGGTGAGATGAACATTCCCCAGGCCGAACGGAGGGCAGAAGGCATGCGGCGAAAAGCCGTAGCTGAGCTGCTTGAAATGTTGCAGGGCCTCCAGACAGCTGACAAGGCAATTCGAGAGCAGTGGTGGGGCTACGGGAAGAGTCTGGGGGTACTGCCGGGGTCGCTGTGGTGCACATTAGTGCTGGAACCGACGAGTGTGAGGTTCCGGGGCCATGGGATGACGAGACGTGTGATGGAGGTCATGAACTCATCCGTGCTGGATATCGTCTCGTTGTCGCGACTGGATATGGCGTTCGGAGCCTACAACTACACCAAAGACAATGAGCTTGCTTCGAGGAAAGCCCCTTGCTCAACTCATGGCCATGTATTTGTTCTTTTAACTAACAATCGGCAAAACGCGATTGCGAGCAGTCATTCAGAGGCTAAAAACCGAGCAACCAACCAGCCACAGCTGAGTATGGTTCATTTGGAGTGCGATTTACCGGATTTGGAACGGCGTGAGCTTGCGACTTTGAGGCAATTTGCTCTGCCATGGCTTTTAATCAGTCAGTTCCGAAAGTCTCACTGTTATTAAGTATGGACACTTACTACGCTCAGTTCAGCATAATCTGGTGGAAATGGCGGGCGTACGGGCTTGTCTCGAAACGAGCACGAGCGTACTCTGCGCTGGAATCGGTGTCACTCAGTGACATTCGAAGCATGAGCACTGCTGACATGCAGGGATTCTCGGCTGTCGTTGCTTCCGATCACCCGGAAGAAGTGCTATTCAGTTGCCCTCGTGGTCGGGTGAACGATAGGAATGGAGTATTGAAGGGGGGTCTCCTATTCGGTGGCCGTTTGACAGTCAAGGCAACCTCATGAAAATTCGTGGAGTGAATGCCAAGGCTCTAATATGCCCCTCCCCGATTGCGAACATCCGAACTGTCAACGACGATGGTTGGAGTCAATGGGTGAATGCAGTGATACCTGGATTCGGCCGGTGTCAAGTACAGCGAGGCAATCTGACCTTCCAACAGGAAAGCGATATGAACCTTGGTCGAAGTGCCTTGACGTCGCTCAAAATTACGCTGAGCAATTCTTACGGATTGACAGTAGACGACTTTCCGCGATTCTTAGAAGCCATTGGTTGCCCGTTAAAGTCATTGAAGCTTTCCGGATACGAAGTTCAAGTACAAGAAATTCTTCGATACTGCCCGGATTTGGACGAACTGGTTGTTGCTTCAAAGAAGTTTAGTCCACGCGTGGTTTAACTTCAGTGACTACCAAGCAAGAATTCAACCACTTCCTGACTTGAGTATCAGTTGGGAAAACGTCCCTGCCTTCGCTCAGGAATTGAGCGATAATAGCAGCCTCCTTGCCGGGTGAAGATTCGTCTCAAATCGTCTGAAATTAACGTTTATGGACGCCTGCGGGGAGATCTTCACGACGTCGAACCGGATCTGAGGGCGCTGTTGGCAATGCTGGGTGTGAATCAAACGCTGGAGTATTTGGATGTTGCCGCACCACGGGAGGATCAGCAATATCTTCTTCAGTTCAACAAACACCATCTCAAGCCCGTGAGTCATTCACGCAAACCTCTTGCGATGGAGAAAGAAATAGCGTTCTTAAGCGTGCTTCCAGATCAACAACGACCACCTAAGGACTTAAAAGAGGAAATGTGAGCCTTCCGTGTCCAAGTCTCCTCGAGGACCTGAACCAGCACATCGTTTCGAGAATTTTCACATTTGCCGGCTCACCTGTTCTTCGCCAAGTCTACTTCCGCGCAATACAGGCATCGGTTCATCACGTCTTGCAGCTTGCTGTGTCGAAAGTCAAGTTTCATGATTTAGCAAGGGCTGGATTAAAGTTGTGTCGGACTTGAAAGGCAACACCTCTCTGCATAGTAACAAAAAAATTGTTTTACAATTTCATTTAATGATTATCATTCTTGAGTGCAGTAAAGCGTGATGCTACGGGTGTTCTGTTCACAATTCATAAAAGCCGATGAATATCCCGGCCTCAAGCTACGTGGCGATAGTTTTCTCGTCGAGACCTCGATTATCGCCGATCCTATTGAAGATGAGCGCTTGAACCCGAACTCGAGCTGTTGAATTGACGCCGAGGTGGTGGGCAATCTTTTGGTGAAGCAGCGTGACGATCGGCGTGGTGCTGGTGGCGAACCTCTGATCGTGGTGTGCAGTCGATCGTACGGTGCTGTGCACGATTCGCCACCTGAGCGCCGAGCATCTCAACCTTAAAACTATGCTGCTTAAGGGCGGTCGCATGGCGGAAATCCAGATCAATCCGACCACGCTCATGCTGGAGGTGGTAGGGTGAACAACTACTCAGCGGAGTACGTGAGCATCGCTCTCCACGAAGCACTGGGAGTGCACGCTGCAGTTGTTTTGACGTATTGGCCATTCAACGCTGAACTACCCCCGTACCAACCTTATCACAGTGCTAGATGCCAGCCAAACCAACGCCGCGTGCAGGAGTGCCAGGACGGTTCGCTGGACATGCGTCGCGCCGTGTCGAGGCGACTCACTGCCGCCGTTGCTGGTGACGCCGAACAGAACGTGTCATTCTCGAACGGCGAAGAAGTCATCGCTGCTGCAGCAGAGCCCAAGAGCTTTGCGATTCCGCGGACCAACCACCTGCTCACGAGCTCGAAGCTGCTGAAGAAGGCGCTTGCGGGCAATCGGCGAGCACGGTGCCGCCGCCCATTAGCAAGCAAGGCATGCGACGCGGCAGGCCTTTCCCGGTCCAGACGTTTACCTGTAAATTAACATGCAGCAAGAAGTGCTGTCTGGCGGTCTCATGTTGAAGCGTCTCATCAGTTGGCAGCCACAGAATCGGGCGAAAGCTGTCCAAGCCGGAGCGAGTTGTCGGCGATCTGATGAGCATGCAACCAAGCAGCACACTTGGGGCGTGTGCTGGCACCAAGCAGCCCATCTGAGCTCCGGAACGATTGGCTGCTGGCAGGCTGCAGATGGTCCACAATCAGACGCACTGCACACGAAAACAGGCGTTGCAGGCACTGCTGCTGTTAAATGGTCGAACAAAGGTTTGCTTGCTCACGACGTGAAGCTGGGGCTTAGCACGGACATCCAGCTCGATTCTTGGGAGTTCGCTTGCTTGGGATTCATTGCGGACATCGGACATCGGAGCCCGAGGATTGTTCACTTCCACACTGTGACCACAGCATCCGAGGATAGCTTGCCGCGTCATCGAAGCGGTTTTACCAAGTGCGTTTGCGTTGAACTTCGAGCACCGCAACGCGGGCATGTCGATGGTATAATAGCACCAGCACTTGCTTCAGCCCCTCTGGAAGTCTCTGCCCAGCCCCACGATGTTTTCGGCGGGCCAGCAGCGAATGATTATGGGAAAAGAGCTGCTCGCAAGCAAGTGACAAGCAGTCGCATGGAAATGAGGTCTGAGTCAGCCGTACCGCCGGAAGCCTCACCATAAGAATGAACTGAAAACTAGCACACATACACACAAGGTCACCCGCATTAAAATGCACGTACTGTACCTATGGTACATGGTGGTGACTCGCCGAGGGCAGCAGTGCTAGTTCTGGGTCCTTCAGTTAGTCTGGCTGTCGCATACACTTTCCCTCTCCAATATCTCACGGCCTGCTGTGATTGGTCAAGCTCACACTCCAAGCAACATAATGAGTATCCAGCATATTTAGCAACTTATCTAATTGATTCGCAACTTATACAAAGGCAGCCGCAACTTATCAGCCACGCATCTGACGTCAGCACGAGCAGCTCCGGTCCGAGGACGGTACTCACTCAATCATTCCTGCTTTTGCCGCAGACCCCGCACCCAAGTTTTTCAAGTGTCTCCAAACATCGCCCAAGACCATGTCGCCGCAGAAAGTGTGTCTCGTGGGCTCTGGCAATTGGGGCTCGGCCATCGCGCGTATCATCGGCGAGAACACGGCCAAGCAGTCGAGCACGTTCGAGCGCGACATCAACATGTGGGTCTTCGAGGAGCAGGTGGACGGCCGCAAGCTCACGGACATCATCAACACGCAGCACGAGAACGTCAAGTATCTGCCCGGCTACAGGCTGCCGGAGAACGTGATCGCCGTGCCGGACCTGCTGGAGGCCACCAGGGGCGCCGACATCCTCATCTTCTGTGTGCCGCACCAGTTCCTGGGCCGCATGTTGGCCTCCATCAAGCAGCAGGGCCTCAAGGACGGCGCCATGGCCGTGTCGCTCATCAAGGGCATCGACTTTGACGAGAACGGAGTGGTGCTGGTCTCGGACATCATCCGCAAAGCTTTGGACATTGACTGCAGCGTCCTCATGGGCGCAAACGTGGCCAACGAGGTGGCGGCCGGCGACTTCTGCGAGTCGACCCTCGGCTGCGGGGACCTGCGCCACGGCGCGCTGCTGCGCGAACTGTTCAACGCGCCCACGTTCCGCGTGGACGTGGCTCTGGACCCGCACGGCGTGGAGATGTGCGGCGCGCTCAAGAATGTGGTGGCGCTGGGCGCGGGCTTCTGCGACGGCCTCCAGTACGGCGGCAACACCAAGGCCGCCATCATCCGCATCGGGCTGAGCGAGATGAAGAAGTTTTGCTTCAAGTACTTTGACGGCGTTAAGGAGGACACGTTCTTTGAGAGCTGCGGCATCGCCGACCTCATCACCACGTGCTTCGGAGGCCGCAACCGCAAGTGCGCTGAGGCCTTCGTGACCCAGAAGACGACGTGGGAGGAGCTGGAGCGCACCATGCTCAACGGCCAGATGCTGCAGGGCACGCTCACTTCCAAGGAGGTGTACGGCATCCTCAAGGAGCACAACGCCATCGACCAGTTCCCGCTGTTCGCGGCCATCTACCGCGTTGCCTTCGAGGGCGCCGACCCCACCACCATCACGCAGCTCGAGTACGAGCAGTAGACGACTAGGCTATCAATATCATATTCATTCCCCCATGACACCACCAGTAGACGTATCTTGCCTCGTCAATCGGCAGAAACACGCAGAACCATTTGACAAGAGCACCGTAACGTCCGTTACCACATCATACGTCGTGTGCCTCCTGCCTGATCAGCTGTTGGCAGCCACTCGTTTTGTGGCAGCCATGTGGATGTTGTCATTGCTGCATTCTCACCCCACCATCAACAGACTCAGCACGCTCAGAACCATGACGGACAACTTCCCGGGTGTGTACACGGAGCCGTTCACGCGCGACTACGAGCGTTTGCACCGCAAAATCACTCGCGAGGCATGTGAGCAGCTGGACCAAAGGGCTACGCCGTCATCGACGACTGCTTCGGCCACGGTTGGGCTAGTGCCCTGCTCGAGGAGATGCGGTGGCTGCACCAGAACGAGCACTTCAAACCCAACAAGACGCAGTTTGGACTCACGCAAAAGGGCAAAGACGGCAAGCCCCAGGCCTTCCACTTCGTCAAGCCGCACATTTACGAGGTGGATCTGCATGACGCCTCGCTGCGCACGAAAGTGCCGGAGCTAGACGCACTTTTCCATTCCACAGAGCTGCTGCAAGTGCTGTCAACCTTTTTGCCGCAGTATGAGCTGGAATTTAGCACTTCGGGACGCACGTTGAAGCTGCAGCGCAACGCTGGAAACGGAGGCTGCTTTCCGTGCCATTACGACAATCCCGGTGCTCCTAACAAACGCAAAGTGACGTGTTTGCTGTACCTGAACGAGGGGTGGAAAGACGGCGATGGAGGCGAGGTGCAGCTTCTCCCGTTCTTGGAGCAGCCTGTGACGGTGGCGCCTAAGATGGACCGAGTGGTGCTTTTCCAAAGTGACTGGATGCTGCACCGAGTTGTCCCGTCAAACGCAGAGCGATACGTGCTCACGATCTGGCTGGACGGCGCTCGAGTGAATGCACCCGAGGACTCGCAGTTGCGGTTGACGCAGAGTGATCTGGCCGACTGGTTCGGGTTCTTGGAGAGATTGCGCAGATCACCTGTGCAGAGACTGCTATCGCGCGGCGTGTACCAAGACGAGTACTACGAGTCGCTCATGGAGTGCATGCAGAGTACATCCACAGAAGGCTGCGTGGAGCTACTCAAGTCGCACGAAACTCACTTGGAAAACGTCAAGCGCAACGCACCGCTATACAATTTTATCCAGCGGCTACGTGATGTGCGCGCAATGAACGGCGAAGAGCCCGTCTACATCGGATAAGCAACGCAACACGATGTGATCAAGTTGGAACCTCTTTCCGTCTGGTGAACTACTGTCAGATGTCATGCAAACGATTTTCACATTTCCTGTGGTACTCACATTCGTGGAGAGTTATCGGTCTATTACTACATGTAGTATTCTGTTTGGTCTACGCAGTGACACAAGGAGCAGGGCTAAGCAGTGTCTAGTGCGCACATCAACGCGGCAGATTTTTGTTTGAAGAGTTTCGACCCTGCGGTCACGACAGCAAGCTATCAACACATTGCGCTGCCTTCACGCAAAACAAGTTGATGGATCTTATTGTCAAGATGAAGTTAGACTTCTTTGCTGCTGCGCTTAAGACTTTCAATCCAAAGAAGATTGAGACAACGGGCTCAGTAATCGTGCTGACCGCGTGTTCTATTAAAACGTGTTCAAGTCCTCGCAACATGCCATTGCATCAACTCCTTAACAGGAACTGGATTCTGCAAGAGCGCAGCAGAGCGACTACGCTGTGAAGCAAGTATTTTCACTGGGCAATGAGAGATTCTAACGGCATTTTCGGCGTGCTCACGATTACCAACTAATGTCCGCGTGTTTCCCTCGCTCGTTCATCAGGGTCTAGCGCATAATTTGAGGCGGTGAAGGAAAAAGCCCACGCTCGTGTGGGACTGACAATGAAGACTTCGTCTGGCAAGTTCTCAAGCAGCAAGTTGTAAATGAACACGGCATTCGTTTTATATCCGACCCGAGGTGTTTGAAACGACAAGGTAAGCGGTCGGCTGTTGTTGAGCAACAGTAGCGACGCAGTGACGACAGCTATGAGGAAGCAGCTCAGCCTGAATACGCCACCGCACATCGAGGACTTTAGTAATGAACTGAATTTCTACGAAGATGAAGACAATGTCGAAGAGTACGAAGGTGTCGAAGGAGACGAGCTGGATGCGACTGAGGCGGAGGAAGACACTGAAGACGGCGCCTCGCTTTTAGCCGAGCGGCTGGGTAGTGTCTTACGATCGAATGTGGATTCGCCATCTCCGGACGCCGAAGATGCAAAGCTGCTGGACCTGCTGCAGCTTCGATTGTTCGTCGCTCCCAAGGATCGAGACGAGGATCGAGACGAAGCTCAAGATGAGGTTGAAGCTGAGGTCGAAATTAAGGCAATTCAACTGCGAAAGTCCAGCGTAGCACGACGGTCGACAACTTCGCTCGAGGCATTCATGTCATCTGATAAACAATTAACGTCGACGCTGGACCAGGATGCTCAACGCTTGCTCCTCGATACGTTTTCTCGAGAACAGGACAGACCGTTGTCGCTCTCCCCGGAGAAAGTGGCGCAGATGACGACTCGCTTTCGCATCTTCGAGGAGAAGAAGGCGCACAAACTGAAGGCTAAACGACGGGAGACGGAGGAGAACGTCAAGTTTCGGTACACGCCCACGATGAACCGCAAGAGTCGAGAGCTCACGAGCCAGATCCCGACGTTTGCTGAGCGGCAGGCTGCACTGTTAGCGAAAAGGCGACAGCAGCGAGTACGACTGGAGCAGCGGCGTGAGCAAGAGCTAACCCGAGACAGAACTCACGACCTTCAGGAGAGCGTGAAGACGCCCTGCATTTGCAGCCACGGAAACACCAGTCGATCCGAGAACTGCGTCATGAGCGCAGAACGAGAGCCGAGTCCGTCCAAAGTAGCTCCGACAACAAGCGAGGGTGCCAATTCTCCGGTCGACAGTGTGCGTCACTCCCAGGCCTGCATGCGGTTCATGGCCATGTGCAGCAAGATGAACTCCTCGTTCGCTATCCAGCGGAAAAAGAGTTGATGAGACGGTCGATCGACGACATCATCGCCTACCAAGAGGGGAAGAAGCAACGGCAGCAAGCTCGTGCTGCGATCGCGAAAGCCAAAGAGGACAAGGAGACAACTTTTACGCCGCAGATCAATACGAAGTCTGAAAAGGTATGACAATGCTAGCCGTGCGATGAATTGGACGAGCAAGAGTGAGAGAATGACTTGCTGGCTTCGTGGTTTTGTAGATCTACGCCGCACTGATGCGGAGTGGCAAACTCGACATGGAGATGGCTGGCCGCATGTTCAAGCCTCGGAAGACGCCCCTTTGCCGCCCAAGATGACTTTCCAGCCGACAATCAGCAAGAAGTCGAAATGGTTGCTGAAGAAAAAGCAGCGGGAGCTGGTGGCTAACAGCGCACATGATGCTGATGCTGATGCCAATGCCACCAGGCCGACCTCACCACTGCACCTTGACGTGTTCTCCAGACTGCAGCAACTTTCGTCTCACCGTGAGACGGAAGCGTATCGATTGCAGCGCCTGCGTGAGGAGGAGGGTTTGAGAAATAAACCTCCCGTCGAGTGGAACGTTATCCAGTATGACTCAGTCAGGTGCGACTTCATCTTGCAAGGCTTTGATCTACCGAATTTCTTGTCATAGACAACTTGTGAACCCTTAGGCAAGAACATTATAGTGTGTCTTCTTTGAATTTGGTTTGCAGCTATTGCGAGAAAGACTTCAAAATGGGAGTTGTGTTATGTTGTATCTGGACTCGTTCTAAGGGATCTTAAGCGCTTTCTATATCTTCATGTAAGCGAATTGGAGCATTATTCCTCCGATGGTAATCTCTACTCGAGCAGGCGGCTTTTGACCTGTGAGATACTTGTCAATCGAAAGTCTGTTTCCTTCACCTTGATCGGTTAATTGCAATTGGCCGTACATCGCGTACAGTCCTTACATATTCAATTTTGGTGAGAAGATGGAAAGGGAAGTCTGGTTCAAGCTGCTGGACGAGGCCGGCAGCCCGTTTCAACACACAGAGGAAGATATGGTGACGCTATCTGATGCTCGCGTCGTGATTCTCCGCCAGCGAGTTGGGCCTTGTACAAGGGTATTCTGAAAGACTATGGACCGAGTCAGCTCCAGATTTACGCAAACCGAGGGGAGCAACCACTCCGGCCATCCGATTCTCTGAAAGACTTTGGCTTGAATGAAAAGAGAGCAATTTTGGTCGTTGTTCCGGTGCAGCAGCAAGTCGGTTCAATTTGGCGGGGTGAACGAGGATCAAGCGGGAAAAATGCCAATGGCATTGATTTGAAGACCCACGAACGCTTTTTCGAACTGCTTTAGCATCAAACATCATCCGCCGACTTGATGAAGCCAATGCTGTGCTGGTGAAAAGCCCACCAATGACCGGGAAATCGTCACTGGCTGCTCTTGTGAGCCACGCCTTGTATACGCAAGAAGAGAAGAAGGTGGCTGTGTTTAGCTTAACCGCAGCAGATATACCTGTTCATCAGACCTTTGAAGACTTCTTTCTGGAGCAGTGTGAAGTGAAGTGGAGTGACGCTATGCTTACACTTCCGAGAAAACAGGGCTACACAGTCTACGTGATTTTGGACGAGGCACAAATCATTTACGAGGAGAACGACGGAGGACCCTGGTCTCTCCGAGTGGCAATTCGAGGTCATTTTGGCTGATGGTCAAAACTCTTCAAAGCAAATTGCCTAGTCGCGGGGTGAGAATCTTGGTGCTAGCTGCCTATGGTTCGGGTGTGGAGTACATCCGACTTTCTACTCCAATTGAATTCTTACGAGAAAATGTGGTGGGCATCGAACAGATGAACTTTAGTCGTGACGAGATCCGTGAATACGTTATGAAGTGGTTCAAAGGCACGGCATGCGTTGAAAATCCGCCAGTCGTGATGGAGGCATTTTGCTCAAGTTTAGAAGTGCTCACGGGTGGACATGTTGGGCTGTGTATGACCGCCATTGCTTCGCTTAATGAAGTCTACGTGTCTCGAAGAAGTAAACAATGTGTTTTTCTGACGGCTGATGAGTGGATTCACATGCTCCAAAGCGGGTCTTTAGAGGAGGAACAACGATCAAGCGCTTTTTAGAGCCCTCACATCAACTCGTGCTGTGAAGGTACTAAAAACGCTTGGGCCAAACGAACCGAAACACCTGAAACGCGTTGCTTGCGATCCCAACCCAAATCTTGACAGTGCTCTAGTCGAGGAATGTCTTCGAAATGGTATTCTGTCCGGAACAAAACAGCATATTAAATTCTCGTCACCAGTGCTGTGGAAATACTTTATAAAGCTGCTGACTCGTGACATCGAGAGAGCAACTGACACCCCCGCCACTCTTCCGGATTTGATCGCTCGCGTGGTGAGATCGATCGATTATAATAACATCCGCCAGTCTCTTGGTAAAACTAAATCGACGAGCATTCCTTTGGAACGAGCTTGGCAAATTGAGTTTTACAAGGCTGCATACTGCTGTACACCAAGCAGCTTCGTCGCGTCTGCAGACGTGGGTGGGTGTTTACATCCCGCGGGTTTGTCGACTTCACGGTTCATGGAGGCGACATTTGGTGGGGCATCGAGTTGCTGCGAGAAGCCAGCACCCTAGATGAACATATCGCCAGGTTTGCTATTGGTGGTCGATACTCTGCTCTCAGGCTAAATGACTTTTGTCTGATTGACTTCAGACGTGTGGCTTCAATTACCGATTTGCCGATGGAGCGTATCACGAACGATATGCTCATTGCAGTAGGATCTTTGGCCGCAGCAATGCGCTTTTCGTAGTCTGTTATGACGAAGGAATGGCGAATGTGGTGATGTTTGACTCCGAGATGAAAGCCCTCTACCCCATGCAACCTTTCCGGCAGTGAAGACCTCAATACCAGGATGGCCAACGCATGCAAAAGAAAAACGGAAGCAGAGAAACTTGATCCGGTAATGCCAATTACGCCAACCACCTTATCAAACTAGTAATTTGAATGGAACGAAAATGGTGATGTCCGTCCATTAAAAAAATTCCCTAGCGAAGCCAAATTGAAAGTAGTAACAAGTAGGACTCTATTTTCTCCAGTGCTTATATGCGGGATGAGCTGTGCATTAGCCTGCTGATCGCCACACTACCGCGTCTTGAAACTCGTTCGAAGGCGGAGTTCTTGGGGAAAGTTTGAGCTTCCGTCCTATCTCTTTGCAATGATTGCGGCGAGACTGATGCTCTCCACTTCTCTAGTGCGTTCGATACCATTCCATCCCAAATTACAATCGCCGAGCTCTTCTTTCGGGGGATTGAATATTCTGGTTCGGCAGTGCATCATGGATCGACACGGGTAAGTGATATTTATTCGTGTGGTATCCCCTTCATCTTTCTAGTCGTCGTTCTGCACGACAACGCGCAGCATGTCCGATAGCGTTAGCATAGCAAAATTTCCTGCCCCAAAGGAACTTCCCAGCCCTTTCAGATAATAGTTGGTCAACAGCCACGTAAAGTTCGTCGGTGTCATGTAGCATATCGTGCACTGCGCGAACAGTACTCAGAGTATACTGTACTCTGAATACTCTGTGAGTCATCCTGCTCTAGCGTCTTGATCCTCTTCAAGCACAGCATCTCCTCCTCCATCATCTGAAATCACTATCTTTCCTTCGCTGCGTCTCTCTTCCTTGAGAACGAGGTGCTTTTCACAGGCGGCTTCGTCGTCGTCGGACGTCGAGGAACTCCAGTGTCAGCGTTCCCAACTATGCCGCAACCTCGTTCCTCGATGCAGTATTTGTCGGAGCTACTTTGGACGGACTCGGCTCTCGTTCAGCGCTCATGACGCAGTTCTCGGATCGACTGGTGTTTCTGTGGCTGCAAATGCAAGGCGTCTTCACGCTCTCCTGAAAGTCGAGAGTTCTGTCTCGGGTTAGCTCTTGCTCACGCCGCTGCTCCAGTCGTACTCGCTGCTGTCGCCTTTTCGCTAACAGTGCAGCCTGTCGCTCAGCAAACGTCGGGATCTGGCTCGTGAGCTCGACTCTTGCGGTTCATCGTGGGCGTGTACCGAAACTCGACGTTCTCCCTCCCGTCGTTTGGCCTTCAGTTTGTGCGCCTTCTTCTCCTCGAAGATGCGAAAGCGAGTCGTCATCTGCGCCACTTTCTCCGGGGAGAGCGACAACGGTCTGTCCTGTTCTCGAGAAAACGTATCGAGGAGCAAGCGTTGAGCATCCCGATCCAGCTTCGACGTTGATCTTTTGTCAGATGACATGAATGCTTCGAGTGAAGATGTCGACCGTCGTGCTACGCTGGACTTTCGCAGTTGAATTGCGTTGGTCTCGACCTCAGCTTCAACCACATCTTGAGCTTCGTCTTGATCCTCGTCTCGATCCTCGGGAGCGACGAACAATCGCAGTTGCAGCAGGTCCAGCAGCTTTTCATCTTCGGCGTCCGGAGATGGCGAATCCACATTCGATCGTAAGACACTACCCAGCCGCTCGGCTAAAAGTGAGGCGTCATCTTCAGTGTCTTCCTCCGCCTCAATCGCATCCAGCTCGTCTCCTTCGACACCTTCGTACTCTTCGTACTCTTCCTCATCTTCGTAGTAATTCAGTCATCACTAAAGTCCTCGATATGCGGTGGTGTATTCAGGCTGAAATGCTTCCTCATAGCTAACGTCGACTGCGCCGCTACTTGTGCTCAATAACACCCGACCGTTTATACGATTCCACTGGAATGCGACAGTCTCCGGGCCACCAGAGACGTCTAGAGCTGCTTTAACTTGCTTATTCTATAGAGGATACCGCACATGTTCCTTTCGTAGTTTACCGCTCTATATTAACTCTCCATACTTCACGTCCGGCAACAGAATTGTCGCCGTCCGGGCTGCTCACTACAGCTAACTACAGCCGCTCTCGTAAGCTAACCGCACGAGTTGCCATAGGTACCGATGATGCAAAACGCATCATCTTGAACGACAAACTACTAATATAACAACACGATGTCTGACACGCGCACAGGCCGTATCTATAAGATCATCTGCTCTAAGAGCAATGATGTCTATGTTGGATCGACTTTCAATGTGCTACGAACCCGCATGAGTCATCATAAGGTTTCATTCTATAATGGCAATGGTTTGGCGAACTATCCCGAATTCAAACAGCATGGGTGGGATTCTCTCAAGATGATTCTGATTGAGATTTATCAGGTAGTTGATCGACGCCACTTAGAAATGTATGAACAGCTATGAATGAACAAGCTGAAGAGCATAAATAAGATAAGATCGTTTAACATCCCTATACAGCAACGCCTAGCCGAAATAAGGAGGCAGAAGAAGGCGGACAGTCAACTCATTTCAGATCAAAATAGAGAGTTAGTGAGAAGAGCATGCCAGGAGAAACGTGTGCCATGTGAATGCGGCGGTAGCTACATTACCAGGATCGTCAATAAGTACTGGATCCACAGCGTAACGTTTGCTCACGACAGACGAACATTCACAAGAAGTGGCTGCAATCGCGCCAGTAGTCAACTCTCTTTTTTTATCGATGTGATCAAAAGATCGCAGCAAAACCTCCATCGCGCAAGTAGTCAACTCTCTTTTTTATCGATGTGATCAAAAGATCGCGACCTTTCGCATAGAAACCTCCATCCAGGTGATCGAAGGGGTGCGACTATTCGAAAACCTCGATCGATGTGATCAAAAGATCGCGACCTTTCGCAAAAAACCTCCATCCAGGTTATCGAAGGCCGCGGTATACAATAATTTAAAAAGTTGCATAGGCTGCTGAGAGCTCATTGAATTAAAAAAGGACGGCTAGAGACTGCCAATGATTCGGAGGGACGCCTCCCGTCTTACCGTCTTTTGGGGTCCATACATAATTTAGTATATGCTACATGTCATGAAAATCAGAGAGACGCGTTAGGACGCGACTTTGCTCAACTCCTACACATATTTGTTTTTGCGGTTGTTGTATATCCAATATAAAAAGTTTATGATATATTTATAACTTACTATTTTACCGTCCCCTACCGTCCCTATAGAAAATAGAGTATGATATATAATAATAAAACAACCGCTGCTTGCTCTATATCATTTGACGGGAGGGACGGCACCCCGTCCCTTTCATTTGGAAGGGACGACCCTTTCGACCAATCGATGGTTTTAACTGTTAGAACATTTCTAAAGACTATATTCATAAAACAACAACATCACGCCCAATATAAAATCGCTGATATAAATACGATCCATCTTAAGCGATACAATACTACGATATAAACATTTCCCATATTGACAATTCTGTCTCTTAATATATACATCCACTGCGATATATAGAAACGTACGAACGATGAGCCTTAACGCTGACTACTTCCGCGACCTTCTCGCGCCCTCTACCAAGAGTGCCGCAATGATGAAGACTCGCTCAATGTACTAGGCTAGGATTTATAGAAATCTTGAAGAGACGTCTAATGATCTTTCATTCTTATCGAATTTTCAAGCTGTGATGAAGATCATTCACGAAGGCGGCAATGTTAATAGCGCAAAGACACGTATATTTCACGTTATGGCTGCTCTCAACACGAAGGCGGGTAAAGTCGTTCCGGCAAAGATTCGCGAGAAATACAAAAAGGAAGCTGATGGTCTTAAGAAATCTGGCAACGCTGCTTATCGTAACAATGTTATGAACGATGTGCAGAAAGATCGATATAAATCGCTTCTTGGTCTAAACTTGAATCTCACTTCTGCGATAGGTGAACTCTTCGCTAAATATCAGATCGATAAGACTCGAAGCTTCATCGCTGATGATGAATTTACAAAATGGGATCTACCAACTACTCGCAACGATAGCATTTATACATTTGCTCGCGATCTACAAGGTCTGTTGATTCTTGGTTGCTATGCTTGGCAACCAGCGCTTCGTAATGATTATGGTACGCTCGAGATAACAAAAAAGTGATTGGCTTGAAGAAAGATCAGAATTGGCTTCAGATGAAGAAAGATGGATCGATTAACATCATCATGAACATTTATAAAAATTCCAAGTTTCTGGGCAAACAAGTCATCGCTGTTATCAATCCAAAACTGCGATGGATGATGCATTATTGGAACCATCTTTTAAGTAAGCTGCTCAACAAGAAAATCAAATACCTTTTCTACTACACAATCAACGCTAATCACTCAATTAAGCTGCTTGAAGAGCAGCGGACGCTAAGTCGTCAAATCCCTCGCTTTGCTGAAAAAGTTTTCAATAAGCCTTTAACCATCAATGATTTTCGCCATATCTGGGAGATGTACATTCAAGAGACTGACGAATACAAACGCGGAACCGTCGAAGAACGCACAAGGATGCATGAGAAGCTGCTGCACGGACACATGATGGGTGTTCAGTATAACCGTGTTCGACGCGACATCAACATTAATAGCAACGAAGCTTAACTGATTTGATCGATTAGATGATCTCAGGCATAGCCTTGAACAACTTATAGAAGTCTCCCAGCTTATTATGCTGCAAGTAAGAGAGTCGATCCCAAATATCTCGATTGGTTACGCAACAATCAGTTCGTTAAAGAAAAATGCTCACGACTACTCAAAGAGTTAGAAACCATCAATTAACTACAACCTGCAAACGTCAAATTAAAAAATATTTGTTTTGTTCATCGAGTCAAAATAGTGTTTTTCTTTTCATGAGAGAGCTTAATTAGCAGTATAGTCATCAATTTCACCTGTGAGACGATTATAAGTCATTTCATTTTCATGAGCTACAATGACGAGCATGTTAACACCTTGGCTCGAAGCATTGGTTCCCATCACTTGAATACTCTGCGGCACCTCAGCTTCGGTTAATCTACTAACATCAGCAACTAGCACTCGGTTAACAGTTGACCATTTTTGGAAATCGATAAGTCCATTCGTTAATTCAGGCGTCTGGTCACCGTTAATCGCACTGAGCTTGCTAAACTCATTACAGAAACTATGGAAGTCGTAGTCATACGAGATGTCGAATACTTGCTTGGATCCAATACGAACATTGAAGTTGCGAATCGACGAACCAGCCTGAACAGTCCAAGGAGCCGAATTGAACGGGCTTTGAAACTGCTGAACAGAAGCAGTAGCATAATTACCGGCCGATGTTTCAGCGAACGGAAGAAGAGCGACATACTTAGCATTCTTAAGTGAAGCTGATAGTTGCAAATCGAACGAAGAGTTCTGCTGAGTAGTGGTCACACCAGTGCCTGCTCGCTGATAGAACCATTGAGCATAGTAATCAAGGTACTTGACCTTCTTCATAGGCTTAGAGATGATCGAGCTCGGATTCTCGAGATCAACGAACGGAACGTATAGACGCGTCGTAGTAAAAGGAAAGTAGGTGCTATCAATCGTAGGCTCAAGCGAGTTGGTAATGGCGCCCCAGGCAACAGTGACCTGACCGGCAGCCGCAGGTAAAACACCTGCATTGGGGCTACCATTTAACGAGGAGGCTACCATAATCGGGCACACTGAACCACTCGCAATTGTTGTAGACGCGAGAGTCATAACCTTAGCAACCCCAGTGTAAGGAAGAGAAATTACAGAATTGCCCTGATTAACGCGAAGTCGTAGCTTAATCTGAGGAATAGCCATTAGATCGAGTTCCTTAAAGATCGGATGAAGATCGGTTAGCTTAATCTTAAGCATGTAATTCCATGTTCCTGCAATCGTATTAATAGCAGTACCGCCAGCAACGAAAGCTCCGCGTCCAAGCTGATTAGCAATATTCTTAGCAGCGCCCGATGCGATAGTAGGCCAGCCATTTGTATTGACGTCCCCCGATACAGGTGGATTCGCCAATAAACGCTTAACGAAACTATTCATTAGCGCTCATCGTACCAGAACCCGTGGTTTATGCGACCGATAGTGCACCAGTTAAATCGGAAGCATTATTAGAATATCCATCTCCATAGGCACTAGCAGATGCGCTCCATTGTAGTGAACCTGAGCTATCCGGGAATAGGAAACTCTCAGCACCATGTTTCTCAACATAACCAGGCGACATCTCAGCTTGCGCGTAGATTGTTAGCAAACATCTTGTATTCCGTCATCGATAGGATCGACTTGCCATTGAGTTCTAGAGACATAGCATCAATAACGTTCCAGACACCACATTTAAGTCCAACCGAGAGTCGATTAGCAGCGGCGGCAAGAGCTTGAGAGCCATGAGTGTTCTTCATACTCACTTTATAAGATAGCATGATGTATGAATCACGTAAACAAGCGAAGCCTTCAGCACCATTTAGTTGAGACGTAGCATCAATCGTAATAACACCATTAGCGTACGATCTTTGGTTAATATCAATTACGTACGGTACTCGCTTGTTAGAGCTGACTTTGACCTCCGGATCCGCTTTTAGCGAAGATTGGTATAAAAATTGATCAGCTAACTGAGTGTCACTCATCTTAAATAATTCGTTCTATATACGATCATCTATAGATGAAACGAAAATTAAATAATGGCGCAACTGATTAAACCAGTAACGTCCGATCATGATCTGATTGAATTAGCGAAAATAATTAATGTCGATATTGACAATATTTATGAATCCAACGAGATTACCAAGCCTATCCGCAAGGTAGGTACCTTCCTAATTCTATTGAGACCTCCTGATCATGAGATAGGACACTGGACATGTATCGTAGATGGTGTTTATTTTGATAGTATGGGCGAGGGACCTTCTAAACACTATGGAATAAAACAATACAACGAGATTCAATTTAAAGGTACTAAAGACGATTATTGCGGCATATGTTGCTTATTGTTTATTTACGCTAAGCAGAAGAATAGAATGGATCTACTGAAGAGGTTTATTAATTTAAATATAACCGTGCTTTAGCTTTTAATTATATAGAGCGAAGCTTGCTCGAAAAGAAGCAATCATGTATCGTGAATTAACGATCTCGAGTGAAATACCTAAGGCGAAGCTAACCAAAGCTTTCAAGACTGGAAAACTAAGCTTAACAAAGGCTGAGCTTAAGGGTTCTGGTGCTATTATTCATTTGCATCCATCGAGCTATGAGAAGGCGCTTAAGGCTCAAAAAGCGGGTCGTGGAGTTAGGTTGGACGTTACGCGCCATGAAATTAAGAAAGGCTATAAGAAGCTCCAAGGTTCCTCGGTTTGGGGAAAAGTGTGGAACGGTATTAAAACAGGTTTTAAGGCTCTTAAAGATTCTGGCTTGTTGTCGCGAGCCGTAGATGCAGCTGTTCCTGCTTTGGCTACCTATGCTGGTGCTCCTCAAGCTGCAATCCCTGCACGAGCTGCTATTAAATCAATGACTGGAGTTGGCGTCGATAGCGATAGCGAATCGGATAGAGAGGCGGTCGACTTACCTTAAACGATGTCAAAACAAGAGGTAAACAAGCTCTTCGCTACATGAAAGATCGAGGTATTGCAACTGATCTCATAGATCTAGCTGAACGCAAACTTATTGAGAAAGCAACCAAGCCTGCACATGTAGATATGATCAAACAAGTTCGTAAGACCGTAAAAACAAGATACGGCGTTGGTGTTTATAAGGGTAAGAAGTTTGTTAAGGGTAGTCAGGAAGCAAAGGATCACATGAAATGATTAAGAAGCTTACGGAAGACAAAATCTGGTGGCAGTTTTTCTCTCGGAGGAGGTATGCGAGCAGGATCTTTTCGTCTCAATTAATTCTCACTTTATTCTAATACATGATGAAGCATAATATAAAATCTACAATATGTCGAACGTTAAAACAGGAAGAGTATATAAAATCATTGCACTAAGAGTGATGATGTATACGTAGGTTCTACTTTCAATACATTGCGCGATCGTTTTCAGAATCATAGATTTGTTTACCAGCGCTGGCTAAATGATAAAAGCGAAAAACTTGCTCAATTTATTCCTATTTTCAGAAGTATGGTATCAGGAATTTTAAAATGATTTTGATCATGGAATACAATGTTATTGATCGCAAGCAGCTGATGGCCTTTGAGCAGCTCTGGATAAACAAGTTACGTTGTGTTAATCAAATTAGAGCATTTAACCCCATCAGTAAAAGGCTTATGATCAGTTGTATCGAGAAGACAATAAAAACGCATTCAGCAATACAAACGAGATTATCAAAAGATAATGCGGAAAAAATCAAACGATATATGAAAGATTATCAAACGCAACACGCTAAGAAAATAAGTGAGCAAAGATCTGAAAAAACTACATGTGAGTGTAGAGTTCTGGTTAGTCGTCGTAACCATGCCAGACACATTAAAAGTGTTAAACATCAGACCTGGCTAGTCAACCAATCGTAAGCATTTGCGCTATATGCTAATATCGTTTTTTATTTTTTATTTTTGACGCGCCAAAGCCCGTCAAGCTGTCGCTTAGCACTTGTGCTGAGGGCTGTGCCCCACGCCCGGCGTGTCCGGAGCGGCTACGCCAGCTCTTTATCTAAATTCACGCGGCCTAATCAATAACATGATTGAAACAGATATATCTCGGAAATGGACCTGCTCATTGTTTTGATTCCAAATCGATACAGTAATCGACGAACGGGCACCATCGTTGAGTTCACCCAAGCATAATTGCTAGGTCTATAGTAAATCAACTGACCAATCGAAGCATCGCCACGATCAAATGCCGCTAACAAATCACCTGATGGGACGTAATCGTTTTTGATCGCATCACAACGGACGACATAAGAACTGGTAGGATGAACTTGTGGGACAATATTCGATAAAAGAGAGGTAGCGGTCGTTGTTGGAGCGCTTGGATACGACCCAGAAGCGAAACCAAGTACCTTACCGAAATTAGCATTATCGATAATCAACCGAGGTACACGAGACGTAGATGGTAAACCTGATCCAGATGAGCTATAAAACCCCGTTGATGGACGCGTATAGCTTCCAATCGTAGTCGGGGTAGGAGAGCAATCAAGCTGACAACTGTAATACGTACTATTTTCACTAATTTGAATAAAGAATACATTATTACCATCTCCATCGATCAGATAAGCTCCAGCGCTTACCAAAGCAGCTTGGATTTCTCGATTGATATGAGCATATCCGTACCAGCCATCTTGAAGATTTACATTAACTAGAGATGTTGTACTACCCGTAGGAGCTTCAATTTTAAATGAATTGTTACCAAAAGCTAAGCTATCAATATTAAAATCGCTACAAAAGAGACTAATACTCTGAACAGCGATATCATTATCTTTAAAATTAACGGACGAACCAGCGAATTCGTATCTATATGTGTTATTTAATCCATTCTGAACTAAATTCGTGCTATCAAGCTTAATGAAGCTCGCCATCCTTGTTCTATTAGTACGAAGTTAAGCGTCAGCTTAACAAGTTCTCTAAGCTCCACTCTATATTAATGTATCAATTTATATTTTAGGATATTAATTAAGCAAGATCAGGATCGATCTCCTTATCAAAGTTGTAACGTAGTTTAGAGCGCACTGAATCAATGAAAACATCTGACATTTTCTATCACCTGTAGCTTTATTATAATACCTAACGATATCATTTTCATTAACGCCACGAATATTGAAATCCGTCATAAGCAGCTTTAGATCACGCTTACTGTTAGCCCCTTAAGATCGCTACATATTCGCAGTTGAGCCTGATCATCTTGTCAGTGCCAAACCAACTGTGACTTAGGAATATCGTACTAAGTAGGAAATGTCGCCCGCGAGTGAAATAGTGGGAGAAGACATTCTTTTGGAGCCCCTTATCATTACTGAAATCATCAATGATCACAAGCTCTGGCTTCTTGCCGGGAGTTTTACGGATTGAATCGACTTGAGGTGGCTCATCGTGAAATGTAATGAATCCTTCCAATTTATCTCTAAGATAGTCATAGAGCTCTTGATTAGGATTACGAGCAATGATATGAAGATGACTAAAAACGTGAGGACTATGTTTTAAGATATGCATGCAGAGATTGTTCTTACCACTGTAGGAGGGTCCTAGTATCACCATACGGAATACCTTCTTGATACCTAATTCTTTGATATTACCGACCGTAGCGCTTTTATATTTACTCGGGAGCGCAGCTTCATAATCAGCAATTTCGCTCATTTTTTAAAGTGTTACTATATAGTATCAATAAGAAAAAATCAGTGGCTTCGTTTATCCTCCTTCATTATTTGATTCTGGAATCTACAATCCGACAACTATCTCTCTCAAGATCAGACCGGCCCTCTATCGTATGCTTATGCACAAACGTTATATCTAAGCAAAAACGATTACCGTCTATCCTATTTGAGCGTAGTTAGTGCCGGTCAAGCAGCTATTGGTTTAGCTCTTGTTCCTGATGATAACCTCGATATTAGTGGTCTCGGTACAATCTCTTGCTCAGAATTACTAATCGGTGGAGAACCTATCACATTAAATTTACCAAGCTACTTAACTGGAATTACGGAAGGTGTAGGATCTCCGGGCAAAGCACTTGTCCTTAATAGCTCTGCTAATATTGTATCCGGAGTAGCTAGCATGACGCTAAGCGGTACGTTAAGTGCTGCTTTAGTCGGAACATTATCGACTTCTTCTCAGCCGAACATTACATCTTTAGGAACGCTAAGCTCCTTAACAATTGGTGGTAATCTGACTTTTACTGGTTCTAGTCGATCATTAACTGGTTTGACTACTTTAAGTCTCTCTGGTACTCTGACGAGTGGAACGATCAATGCTACTACATTTCAACAAAGTGGCGTGACGTATAACCTTGCTAGCTTTTTGACATCGATTCCAACCTCGTTAAGTGTTTCGAGTATTAGTACATCGTCACTGATTCAGAATGGTGTATCTTACAACCTTGCTAGTTTCTTAACATCTATTCCATCTAGTTTAAGCGTTTCGAGTATTAACGCAAATACGTTTCAACAAGCAGGGGTAACGTATAATCTATCTAGCTTCTTGACATCGGTCCCGTCTTCAATATCACTTTCAAGTATTAGTACATCGTCACTGATTCAAAATGGTGTATCTTACAACCTTGCTAGCTTGACATCAGTCCCGACTTCAATATCAGTCTCTACCGTGTCTTCAGGTACTATGTACGACATTTACAAACGGCTTTACAGACTGCTATAACAGATTGGAACTCGGTTCGCTTAATGTCAGCAATTCTATTAATTGTAGTTCGCTTACCGTCAACGGTGTTTCTATAACAACAAATGGTGGAGCTACTTCGAAGGTTTCTCTGTTACAGCGGGCACTAATCACAGCGGCGGGAGTCGTCACGGAGAGTACAATCTGTGCATCGATAATGATAAAGATACTATCGGAAGTAGCGCGGGTATATCGTTCGCGATTGATCCTGCTTCTGACGCTGCTTCAGGTCTCTCAATGACACCAAGTGCAGTAATATTAGCTAGAAGAACAGGAGGTAGTTTTGCTTTATCTGATCTTAGCTTCCTCACGCGTTCAGCTGATTTAGTCACCAGTCCGTTAACGGAAAGGCTTCGCTTGCACCAGGATGGAAGAATCTCTTTTGGAAACGTGGTAGGAAGCCAGGATTGGAACTTTATGCGTGGATCGTCGTGTGGTTTGCGCATTGGTGTGCGAGAATCGGTTAAAGATTGTATCACGATTCAATATAACTATACCGGATCTGGTTACAGTGCGAACTATCTCTCTTTTGATAATTACGGAACTAGCAACGCTCTAGTCATTAAATCTGATAATTGGATAGGTATTGGTACAAACACCCCGAAAGTCACTTTCACTGTGTCTCATCTATTTGGTGTAACGAGTGGTTCCATTCGAAAGCAAATGGCGTTTCGGCAGCTCTATCATGGCGTGGTTCATCATACTCATCTTATGTGGGGATAGGCAGCTATAGCTCTACAACCCAATCTATTCGTTTTGCGGCCTATGATAGTAATTTTTCATTCATTGCTTACGTCCCGGTCTATGGAGGCTCCTACACGAATGTATCTGATGAACGATTAAAAGAGGATATTGAAGACATACCATACGGATTAGACACAATAATGGCACTAAAACCGAGACGCTTTAAATGGAAGCAGGACGAAAGAGTATCTATTGGATTTATTGCTCAAGAAGTTCAACCTATTGTACCTGAGCCAGTATCGACACCAGAAGGAGACCTTAATGAGTTAAATAGCGAGGGTCTACCTATCAATACGATGGGCGTTGATTATGCATCGCTAACCGCCATCCTTTGCAAAGCAATTCAAGATTTAAATGGCATTGTCGAGCAACAAAGAATTGAATTAATCGGTCTCTTAAATCGTATCAGCTTGTTAAAAATTCGAATCCTTAAATATAGATATAATGCCAGTTACATATACTATTCAATTATCGAGGAAGAAGCATAAAAATATGATGTTACTTTTAGTGACGGCCGGCCTAATGTTTCTTTTGGTGCTATCAGAAGCGATGGCCGCCCTTATCAACACTAGAGACCGTACGCCAATAAAGGCTTTTAGTAGTTATGACCATAACGATAAAGATCGTCGTCGAAGATATTATCAACGTCACATTATTGACTACGGACTGTATAGCAGTGATTGGTTCTCGAAGAAATTTCTTTGGTCTTAAAA
>JAAVTI010000092.1:0-20382 GCA_011947335.1 Phytophthora constricta
CCTAGGGAGTGCTAAACACGTCAGGAGCTGCACTGAACGCGTCGTCTTACATTTAACTATCAATACATAGCAGTTTGAAACATCACGCATCTTTTATTGGGGTATCCTAAGAGTTATCCAGCTCGACCCCAAGAGGGATGGTGTTGCCATATTAACGCTATTATAGAATAGGGCTGGATTGATGGAGAGCCTTTTGAGGCAACAACGCTTTACCTTGGCGGAGATCTATTCACCTACTGATGAATGATCGAATAGAGAACACTATCGTAGCCTCATACGTCCTTTTAAACCTTGCAGCTCAGCGTATGAACCACCTTAACGCCGACACTCGAGAGAAACCGAGGACATCATACCACTATGCTACGATCTTTATGGTAAACTTGATATTTGATGGATGAGGGTGGTCGATTGGATCTGCCGCGGGGTCAAAATCCGATGTTTGTATGCTAGACCATCTGTAGATTGCGAAATCGCGCTTGTTAGCACGTATAACAGGTTTTGGTGAATAACACGAATGACATGTCTAAAAAAGGATTTCCTAGCTACAAAAACTGTCTGAGTTACTTACACGGACGTGGGTGGCCAATATAACCTGTAGCGAAGTGTATTAGTGGTTTACGATAATGTAGTTGAAATAAATAGAATGCAAAGGTAGGGAGGCTAAGGGGGCCACGTGGCCTCCATCCGCCTGAACAGCGGGGGACGACACTCTTCGATTCGGCCGCCCTTCCCCAAGCTCCACGCCATCAAAATATAACAGCTGCTGCGTTGCTGTCCGTTGCGGTCACACTTCCGTCCATGGTTGTATCAGCGGCAGCCGATTCGTCCGTCGTGGTCGACTTAGTCCATTCGTCCGCTGCGTGTCCTCGTCGTTTTCACGAGTAACCAAAGTTAGCTTTGTGACGAGCTCACAACTTGGGAGCTGGCACTCCCAGCAAATGTCCACGTGTATTGTTGACTAGGTTGCAAAAAGCAAAGTGAGCTAAACTCTTGTTTTAGCTCGGGTCCGCGAGCGCTCTCTCCTGCCACCTTGGTAGTCCAGGGAGATCCATCCGTGCAATCAACCTGGTTGCATGTTAAAGCGCAACCAAACCAGGATATTGCCTTGCGTGTCTCCTTCTTCGTGGGTGAATGCAATTCTGCCGAGATCGGCTTAAATACGATGCGAGCCCTCGCATTATTAATAACAATGCGAGCGAGGGTTGGGGGAGCTGCCTGCGGATGTGATTTGCTGCCATGCCATCATCACATTCATGACGAGACATAAGATTGGCTGGACCATACCGCGTCAGGGTTCGGACAACTCGACTGACGCTAGGACAACTTGCAGCAGCAACGTGACCGTGGACAGCGCAGCGGCTCTGGGGATGGCGCTAACAGTAGCGTGTATCGGCTGTGACCCTCACAAGCACGGTGAGTGGTTATCTATACAAATGTGTACGGGGTCTAACGTGAGATGATACCTTGCAAGAATAATAATGTGTATTGTTTGCACTGTTGTTAGTACCTTGGCTATTTCTGCTCTGCTGTAGCGCGGAAAGAGTTCATACACCGACTTAGGTTGCGTCACATCAGCAACTAGGCCTTCGTCGACTAACTTCAGGTAGCGGTTGATATGGTAGTTAATTTTGCCTTCCGCATGCATGGTATTTAAAATCTCGACGGTTGTTCCTACTGACCTGGCCTTGACATTGTTGTCCTCCAGAACCGCGTGGATGCCGATCTGAGCAGTATGGCCCAACGCCAGAATTCGAGTATTAGGTACGCCGTCGCTACCAAGTCGTGTCGTATCCATTCGGTAAGAAACCCCTCATGAAAGCCACGGTCACTTTACACTCATGATAACGTCTTCTATCTTTATGTGCAAACGGTAACAGATCAAAACAATCGTTCGTACAAGACCGATGCGAGTTGCTTCGAGCGTGAACGCGTGCGCGCCGGTGATGTGAGCTGTTCGTTTGGACCCACTCTTGTCGAAACATAGTCCTGAAGGACCCTGGGATGCTAGTGCCGGATCCTCAAAGCTCTCCACTTGCTTGTTCAATGACGAACCCACCGAGCTCAAATTAGCAATGAGCTGAGTTTGTTGCTCGATCAAAACAAACTGCTTTCTCAGTATCCGTGCTAGAACTTTGGATTAAAGTGCGAAGGCTTCGATTCACAGTCGTCGGAATGAGCTCTCTCATACTCCGCTAATGCGCATCGAAAGGTAAGTCCCCACACAGTGACTTCATTTTCACTAATTTGCAGCTGACCTAGCGCTTGACGCACACGTTTGACGTAGGGAGAGTCCGGGGCAAGCTGTAGGTATGTCGTGGTAGTAGAGCAGCGCGACAGTCGTCATAAATTCAAGGATATCTTCCCGGAAATTGAAAGCATCAGAAAGCTCTCGGGCCGTCGGGAACAGAATCCCCTGTAGCACGTCAATTATGTGCAGCACCACCCCTTCAAGGTAGGCAATTGAATTTCGCTTGCAAATCCCACCCGGCCAACGTTTTGACAACCTGCTGATCCTCATGTGTCGTGCTCATAATGTAGTTGAAAGCCTTTTCACTGCTGCCATGCTGTTTTGCCCTGGACGCATACGTTGGAGGTGGATTGTGCACGGGCTTTGAGCAAGTCGCTTAGAGGTGTCTCTTCCTGGCAGTCTAGCGGTAATTCTCGGGTTTCTCTTGGGAGGTGGTCTAGCAAAAATTAACTCAGAGAAGTTTGTATAATGGTCGCCACAGCTACCGTCTTACCCGCATAATGCGCATAGGCGCATTATATAAAAGGCTTGCAAACTTGTATGTCATTACCGCGATTGCAACGCTCACTCAAATACAACGTTTAGGGTAATTTCATCGGCGATCGACAGCCAGCAAATGGCGCCAAACACCGGAAGCTCACCGGCGACCAACCGTTTTTATCTGACTGTGGACGTTAAGATTTCCTCTCTCCTCTCGAATTTTTGAAAAGGCTCAGCATCACGATGGCCCCTAACCGACACAGCTACAGCATCAAGGAAAAGCTCACTATACTGGAGGAGTACGAGCAAGGCGTGACAGGCTGTGGCTTTTTCGCTTTGGGCAAGAAGTACCGCGTCGCCTCGAACACCATACGAGGGTGGAAGAACAACAAACCCAAGCTCCTGAGAGCACTGCGAGATCGTCGGGTGGCGGTCCGCTCTATATGACTGCTGAGCGGTGGAGGTCGAAAGCCTGCTCATGTTGAGCTAGAGGAACGGCTTTTTGAATGGATACAAGAGCGAAACAAGAAAGGTCTCCGAGTAAAAGACAAGTATATTCGCCTTCAAGCGATCAACATGTATCGAGAACTCCACGGGGAGTCGCCAACGGTTTTGAAGCGTCATCCGGCTGGCTGAATCGGGTCAAGACTCGACAAGACCTGTTATCCCGGCGCCAGACCACGACACGATCGCTTCCTGCCGACGCACCACAGACTTGCCGAGAGTTTATGCAGCAAGCACAGTACCTCATAGCCAAGCATGACTTCAAGCCTTGCAACGTCCTGAATATGGACCAGGTCCCACGTTACTTTGAGAATGAGCCCAAGTTGACGATTACAACGCGTGGGTCAAGAGAAGTTCTGCTGAGAAAAGGTGGCACGAGTCACAAGCGTTTTACGGCCACGTTTACCATCACTGGCGACGGGGAGTTTCTGCAGCCACACCTGCTCTTCTCCGAATTAAAAAAAGTCAAGCTGTCCTCCTGGAGTCCTCGCCGACGTCAACAGAACGGGCATGTGGAACGACGACCTACTGTTGGCTCATGTTAAAGCAGTAGTGTGCAGCAGGAATGAGACTCAGCTATACCGCGAGCCAGTTCTCTACATCATCGACTCCTACGGCTGTCATGTGAAGCCGGCTAACTCGAAGCGCCTAGAAAAGTACAACGTCTTCGTCTTACTGGTGCCACCCAACTTGACGAACTTGCTGCAGCCACTGGACGTTGCAGTCAACCGCAGCTACCAAGAATACTATCGATCAAAGTACGATGATTACATTGGACTGGCACTTCGCGATCCTACTCTACAAACTAAGGCAAGCAACCTGAAAGTTCCTCGCTACGACACCGTGGCACAGTGGACCCTAGAGTGGATCTCCTCTAGGTCCAAGGATGATACTAAGAAGGCCTTCTCGCTCAGTGGTTTGGTGGCTGCTGAGAGTTTTACAATGGACTGCTTGCACCCCCTCTCAAGGCTCTGCTAAGTGATGATGTCGACATGGAGTAGAGGCATGTCGCCTACCAATATATCGTCGAAAAGGACGACGCGCGGGAGCAAATTTTTGTCTCGCCTCCCGACTGGTGCGTTCCTTTACTGGAGCGACCAAGCCTGTTTTGCTGCCTGTCGTACGGGCTCAGCATGGAGCCACATGAGTACGCCGAGGCATTGACTGATTTCATGTCTACGCTAGATGATCTGAATGGGTTGCTCGATGAGCATTACCTGGCACCTGTGAGAGAGGGAGATGTCGACCCTGGGGAGCTAGAGATTTATGCCTTCTCGAAGATGCACGGATGGAATATTACGCTCAAGACGCTTGATGAAGAGTGTAAGATTCGATCGTTCTTCACTTACGCTGTCGATAACGCCACAAAGGAGGTTTGTCTTGTTAGATACGGTGGAGAGTTTGCAGTGCAGGTAGATGGATACATGGTATAATCAATACATTGATCTCTTTCGTTATCTGCTATAGTATCTGCAAGTAACACTGGTCTGATACCATGCTATTATCTACAACTATACGTTCAGATAAAAGTTAGTCTGTGATCGTCATACCCACTTCAAATTGAACTGCATTACATACCTGGGACGCTTCGGAGCATTAACGAGAAAGTACTCGCGACAACCCTTTCCCACATTTGTGGGCCCTCAATTGGCCTCCGCTGGATCGATCTACGTACCCGCCGCTTGCCAGTCCATGGCCTTAACAGTGGAGCCGTCAGGACCAAACGTCAAGCAGCCAAAGTGATCATATTTGTACTTGTAGTGAAATGACCGACCACTTTCGAGTGTGTTTTAGGATTTGTCCGTTGAATAACGCCTACGCACAATAAACGAATAGAATGCACACTGAGCGTTGTATTTTATTTGAGCGCCCATGCACATTATGCGGGGTAAGGCGGTAGGGCGTGAAAAGGACAGGACGAAAAATCGCTTGGGTCGTGAAAAAATGAAGTACCCTGGTTTGATGCTAATTTCAACCGCTTGAAGCTGATGTACAAACAGCCACCTACATTAATAGGAAATATGTTATTACATTAATATAACTTGAGCAATCCATACATTGAGTAATAAAACGGGAAGCACATACCTGGGTATACTGCTAATTGGCTTTTCATCAAGGCGGGAGTGTCTTAGGAGGGGTCCAGCAGGTACCACAGTAGATTGAACAGCTCGAAGTCCTTGTAATCGTCATCTACCGTGGCCCCCTTAATAATTGCTGTAGTCAGAACTCGTAGGTCAGTCTTGGTACATGGTGGTGCCTGCTGTGTGTAGTCAGAACCCCGCTTGGCGAAGTACTTATCGAGAATTTAAGCATTTTTGTAGCCATCTTCCCGATACAGGATTGAGAGCTGGATATAGCTCCAAGATGTGTTTTTGACATTTCCAAAGTAGCTAGCAACTGAGTTCTTAAATAGCAACGAGCCTGTCGAATTTCCTTTAAAAGCTACATACATAGCCGATTTGTCGAGCCCAATGTAGAGAATACCCCCGACGTGTCGGTACTTACAAAATCGCAAATTTCCTTTTTCAGAGAAATGTTCTGCAGTCACAAATCGCTCGAACGCGTTAAGGGCCGTCAAGCGCGCCCTTTGCAAGTTCCCAGGGAAATGCCTGGATCGGCATCTTCTTTTGAGTGGCTAACACGTCACCTCTATATCAGGATATTTTCTATACTACTTTTCGCTAAAAACGATGTCACATATTGTGTTATGCATTCGGAGAAAATATGTCCAAATTGTCCGTGACTTTCCTTTCTTAATAGCAGATGATGTCTAGACTGATGATTGGTTAGACCTAGGGTATAGTCGATTGTGATTGGATACATCCTATTGTCAAATTCAAGACTGAAATCCTATTGTCCGAACGGACACCGCTATTCTACCATGTCGACTTTGGGATGCGACTTTTGTTCGTGTTCACAGAGCTCAAATTTTGTGGCGATGAAGTCGACCACTTCGTTCAGTACGTAAGTAGGTGCTGGAGAGCTTATTGTGAAGACCCCACCGCGTACAAATCACCGTGTGGGGCGGCCGTGCAGAACTCCGGTTTTTAAAAGAGTCGAATAGTATTTGAGCTGGCAAAAGCGACGACCAGAAACGATGAGCTAGCCATGCGAGTCATGTACACTTGCATGCGCCCCAAATACTCGACCAGGTTCACAGCGGCGACGTATGGACTTTGGGACTGGCTGTTTGGATTTCGGCGTGCAGAGGATGATATCGTCAGAAGCTTGGTGGCAGCATGCCACTACGCTCAGGAGACCTGGTACTTCGTTGTTGAGGAGTGGATCGACTTATTCACGTACACCGACGCGGATACAACCGTCAGCGAAAATCTGGATGATGTTGAGAAGAAGTTCAGGCGAGGACTGTTGAGATTGGCAAAGGACGCAACCGACGAAGAAGAGTCCCAGCGACGAGCTAACCAGTAATTAGGGATGTTTCCGAACAGGTTCCGATCATTCGGAACTTAATAGGAACGTTATGAATGGCTTGAAACTGTTCGCATTTATTCGGTCTTCTTTTAGCCAGCAAGGACGATTTAGGATCAGCAAAATACGGAGATGAAAAAAAATGATACTTGCTACGATTATCTGTGTGCTGGCTGCAATGAATCAAAATAAAAAATGCAGCGTTTTGGCGTCGATGGTAACCTCCCTATCCTCCTCAACTTGAGGACGCGTCTGCAGCCGCGCGAGATCATCTGGGTAACCACATAGCATGCCACCATTATTATATATGTACGCAAGCATTTCTACCTTTTTGTTGACAATCGATTCCTCTTCTTGGAGTGAATGAAGTCCAAAATGCACCAGGGTCGTTCACTAGCAGCCGACAACGTTGGGATATTGAAAATGATGTGCGCCAGAATGAAGAGTGTCTTGTATGCCGCGGTATCGTTTTAGTGCACGTGCCACCAATCTCGTGCACGAGTCGCACCAAGCGCTTGTTAAACAGAGACACGTGTTGGAACGTGGGTTCTTGCCGTTAGCAAGAACACCGTGCTGTAGCACGGGATGTTGACGTGAGCATAATCTGGAAAGACCTGGAGACCCATGGGCGCCAAATGGCGCTGCATGTCTAGGAGTAGAAAGAGCGAGCTCGGTCAGAGATTGGAGCTAAAGCTAACAAGTCGTTGTTACATTTCTGTCCGGGTGTTGCAGTTTTGATTGCTAAGATCACGTGAACAGCCTAACTTGTGCGGCACCATATCCCGCTTATGTATGCCTGCTCCGATTATTTATTTGCCTTCTCTGCACATGGCGGTCGGATGGGGCTTGTTGTCCAGCTCCCGGAAGGAATACCCAATGAATCCTGCCTTCACTCCTGGTCTCGATGCCGTAGGAGCTGCAGAGCAGTGGCGTTGTGACAGGGTGGCATCCAATGTGTAGCGTTTGGAGAATAGCGTGCTTGCGCGAGCAGCCGTGGTGACCGCCGAGGTGCAATCGGCTGCGACTTTGACGGAGTCGATTGGGCTGGTTTTGAAAGGGAAACTTTCCAATAAACTGCAGTTTTATGAATGACACATCCGATCAGTTCGAACAACTCTGAACATTTGGAACATTCCGAACATTCGGAACGACGGTGTTCGAAACCAATACTACCAGTAATACACTCGGGAAAGTGGTGATTCTTGCTGCAGACGAAGCCAGAGCGCTGTTTCCAGGATATAGTGTAGGTAATGATACTATGCGACGTCAACAAAGTGCTCTTGTTCGTGATAACCAGACTATCCGCGCCTCGTATTCCGAAGCAGGTATTTTTGCGGAGCTGGTAGACACCACCGGGAAGGTCGCGGGAGTGACAACATCTTTGAGCGGGGCGGACATATCCTCTCGATATGACTCAAAGGTGGAGCGGTTCACGCCATTTGTGCTTTCTTGATCGATGGATGTATTGGGGGTCTTTGTCTTAGCAATCAGAACTGCAACACCCGGACAGAAGTGTAACAACAACTGGTTAGCTTTAGCTCAATCTCTGACTGAGCTCGCTCTTCGTACTCCTAGAAAAGCAGCGCCCTTTGGTGCCTACGGGTCTCCAGGTATTTCCAGATTCCGACCCTGTGGCTCGCTTCAACATCCCGTGTAGCAGCACGGTGATTTAGCTAACGGCAAGAACCCACGTTCCACCACTCCCCTTTTGCTGTGCCTGTGCTCCGGTGCAGGAACACCGCTCGGCAACATCAGAGTTAGGCAATCACCACTTAGTTAAGCTGCTTGCGCCTTGGTCATTCAATTATACTGGAAAGAAGCTCGAACTGCGGCATCGTCAACAGCTTCGTGAAAAGGTCTGTAGGATTTTCGGCAGACTTCACCTTCCGTAGATACAGCTCTTTCGTAACCACCTGCTCCCGCACAAAGTGCCACTTCAGCTCGATATGCCTTGTTCGTCTTCCAAATGTCGGATTTGTCGCCATCACATAGAAAGACTGATTGTCAACTCCCAATGTAATCTTACCTTTCACTTCTGGCAACAACTCGTCCAAACTATTCATCAATACCTTGCCCTCTATGGCCGCTTTACACACGGTGACATACGCGGCTTCCGCTGTCGATTCCGCAACAATCGTCAGTCGGCGCGACGCCCAGGATACTGCCCAGATGGTGAACACGTAACCCGTCACTCTTCCGAGTGTCGACGTCGTTCGCTTAGTCACTGTCTGAATGATCTTCAAGATGTAGACCAATATCAAGCGACTCGCGCTTCTCGTACATGATGCACTTGCTAACGGTACCAAGCAGGTACTGCATTACGCGTTTCAAGGCACCAAAATGCGGCTCTGTGGGGTGCTCCACAAAGCGACTTAGCTGTCCGACCACAAACATCTAATCTAGACGCGTTCCGGTGACTAAGTACATTAGCCCTCCAATTGCTTCACGACAAGGGACCTTGCCTTGTACATGCTGGCAAATCCCGTCCTTCTCGTGCACACATTTCTTTAGTTTCACAGATGTCTCCATCGGAATGCCGCACCTATTCGACTGTCCTTCTTCCAGATCAAAATCTCGCCAAGCTTGTGCGCATACTCCTCCTGGTCAATCACAATGCCAGTCTTAGTTTGCCGCACTTGAATCCCTAAGTAACTTGTCAGTAGGCCCAAGTCCTTGAATCCATAGATCTGCTGCAAGTTGCACTTGAACTCCTCAGAGTTCGACGTACAAATGACATCGTCAACATACAGAAGGCCGAAAACCAGCACTCCATCACAAGCGTAGAAATAGAGACAAGGCTCGGTTTTGCATTGAAAGAAGTCACGCTCCTTTATCCAGTCATCTATCTTCTCATTCCACTCTTTACCGTAATGCATCAAGCCGTATAAAGCTTGGTTCACACGAAAGAATCCATCTTCATCTGGAAACCCATCAATGTGCTTTATAAACTTTGAGCTTCGCATTGAGATATGCGTTGTTCACATCACCCGACCAGATATCCCATCCTAGTGCAACGGCCAGTGCCAGTATCAGTCGCACCGTTGAAAGCCGCGCCACTGGAGAAAAATTCTCCAAGAAATCTTGCCAGGGATTTGCTTAATCCCACGCGCCACCACACGCGCACGAAAGCGGACAATGTATCCATCCTCGTCCGTCTTCACATCGTACTTTCACTTCGTGTCAATCACATGCTGCCCCTCCGGCAATTGCTGGATTAAAGTTATTACACCCTCTCACCAAGCGCTTGTATCTCATGCTTCATGGCAGCTTTCCACTCATCAGCTTGCAGAGAACGCATAGCTTCGCGAAATGTTCGCGGCAGTTTAACCTGTGAGGCTTGCCACTTCGTTCCAATCAGTGACGGTCTCAGAATAGCGTTTAGCACGTATTATTCTAGGTATTTCGGCGTTCTGCGTTTACGCTTCGAACGCTTCAGCTCACGTGGCTCATAGCGTTGTTTCTTGCTATCGTCCATGCAATCAATAACTGACTCGCGCTCACGCTTGTCGCTCAGGTTTGGTGTCTTGCTAAATGCTCGCGTGCTATAGACCAGCTCCAACTCCTGAGCAATAATGGATTGGTCTTCTGATTCTAGCTCCCCAGTCCCAACTCTCATGTTTTCATGCTCTTTTCTTCAGCATTACCAGGTACAGCATTGCCATCGCAATCAACATCTTCATGATCACTAGCAATGTCATCCCCAACAACAACTTCAAGCTCGCTGGCAGCTTCGGCTGCATCAGCGCCATCAACATCAGAGCCTAGTGGCTCTTGTTCGTCATTACTGTGCACGTGATTTTCTCGTTCCGGACTGTTTATTTCATCGCCATCACCGCCACAACCAGCAGCAGGAGTTTGGGCATCGCCGCAGCACGGATCGCTATCTCCTCCTTCGCTGCTATGGTCATCATCGTCGTGGCTCGCTGTAATTTCATCTGCATCATCATCTGCATCAATAACTGCACTTTCATGCTCCTCATCTTGCTCGTTCAGCATTGGACGCAAGAAAACTCAGGTCGCAGCAATGACGGCTCGTCCACGCCATCGCTACTATCCGCAACACTATCTTGGTCTTCGGCGTCGACCATCTCTTCGTCACTATCAATGCTTGAGTCGCATGATTTCATTTCGTTATCATCATCACTACGAGCGCTTTCTTTGTTCTCGCCATCTCCTCCTCAACATCATCATGTTGATCGGCTATTCAGCCAACAACGGAAGATGGCAGTGCATGACGGTTTCAGTACAGGACATCTTTGATTACACGCACCGTGTAACCACTCGAGACGTGTGATACTGCAGAAAGTAAACCTTAGTTCCCATATTTTCTTCCGAGTACCCCAGCAAAATCCTACGTCACTAGTATCTGCATTCTTGGGTCGCAATTCCTTTGGGATGTGAGAATAAGTCAGCGCACCAAACGTGCGCAGCGATGCACGTCAGGTTTCTTCCCATAGAAGCTCAAACGGTGTCCTCATCGTGCCTCTGCACAGCACTCGGTTTCGAACGAAACACGCGGTCCATAACGCATCCGGCCAGAAGCTCAGCGGAAGTCCTGAGTGCTTTAGAATAGCCTTCAGTGTGTTTCGCAACGTATGGATTGAGTGCTCGGCGAAATTCACTGACGACCCGCCAGGTGCCACCGTCATAGGCTGAATTCCATGCTCAGCGCACCAAGTTTTCACTTCTTGCTTCACAAATTCAGTCCCGCTATCGGACACTATTCTCTTTACTGGACGAGAAAGCTGCATTTCAGCCCACGCAAATTAGTGCTTCAGTTGATCACACTGTTCGGATTTTCTGGTCTGCATGTACACTGTTGTCCACCGCGAATACCCGTCTACTATCACAAGAGCGTGCGAGTATCGCGTGCGGTTCCTCCGCCCTGGATCCATCAGATCGCGTAGATAGCATCGTTTGGCCCTTGGTGATTGCGCTCGAATAGTGGTTTATGCTTTGATCGCTTTTGACTTGTAACCTCGCAGGTCATACACGACGGCAAGTCTCGCCCCTTCAGCAGCATCACGCGCACCAATTCCTTATCTACCATCTGCGTCAGATGTTGTGCGCAAGTGTGTCCAAGTCTGGCATGCCATGTGCATATGCCCGCAACACCATCGCGACAGTAAAGTTTGTCATTAAACCGGTTTTGCCACATTCGGGTTTCCCATCGATCCATGCGTTATCACCTTCAAATGCCCACACATTGTTTTCACCTACGTTGCTCTGCAGGACCAAGTCATTTTGAAGAAACAACTTGCATTCACCAGTTTCCTCGCACTTTTTCTCTACGAACCCTTGCTTCCTAGCAAACCCGACAGAGAATAAGTTCCACTTCGCATTTGGCACGTATGCCATATCCTTCACGAATGTCGTCGTCAAAGTACCATAGCCCATCAGTAGCCAACGTAATGAGGCCAACCCACGTGCACTCGATTGCACGCCCTTCGCAGAGACCTTCACACCTTCCGGACACTCCTCGAAGTCTTCGTATGCTACGAAATACCCACTACATGGCCACTTGAGCCTGTATCATACACCCAGCGACGAGCATTATAGTCCTCGTTCGCTTGCTCCAAGTCTGCGAGGTCGCCTACCTCACTCGACTTTACGGGCTCGACTAGTTCATTTCGACGCTCTGCATCATCAGTGCAATCTCCTGCCTTCGACTTCTGCGTCAGCGGTCTCGCCACCTCAGCGCTACTAGCCTCCCTCGACTCACGTTCGGGACAGTTTTTCCGAATATGCCCCGTTTTGTGACAGTAAAGTACTTAATTTCCCGTGCCTTCTTCTGCTGTTGCTGCTGTTGCTGTCCCTTCGGGTTTGCAACTTTCCCAGCCTTCGCATCACCACCATTCCGGTTGTTACCAGTGGTTACTCGACCGCCAGAGAGCTCCATGCCCTCCTCCTTCAACTGCGACGCAGCTACCAGGATCAAATCACGAACATCACCCACAGAAGTTGTACCAGCAGGATTCAATGTACATGTCTTGGCAAATAACCCAACATCGCATCCACCACATCCACGCCATGGGCAACATACTTCAGCGTCGGTATGCGATCACGGACCTCGTCTAAATACAACACCATGTCGTCGACCTTACGCGCTCGGATGTGCCATAGCTGGTGAACCAATTGGCGCTGCTGTTGACCCTTCCGCGCTTGGTTTGCCGGGGGCTCGTACATCTCCACGAATGTCTTCCACATAATGGTCCCATCAGCCTTTCGCTTCACGCGCTGCACCAAAGCTTATAACAGCGACCCGAGGATTAACCTCTTCACCGTCGCTTGTTTCTTCCTCCACTCCACCATCTCCGCAGACGGAGCAGCATCAGTAGAAGCAGAGCCCTCAGTTCCTGCAGAGCCGTCGATTGAGTCAGCACTAGTTGAGTTAAGAGCCCTCGGTGCCTTCGTGGGCCCATCTGCAACACCTTCCAAGTCGTCTTCCTCGAAAACGACTCATCATGAAGGCCTTGTAGTAGTCCCAGTGTTCACCATTCCAGTGCACAGGCAGTCCTTTAGCACTCACTTCTACTCCAGTATCCTGCTTTCAGTAGTAGTAGTGCTCACTCCAGTCGCTGTTAACGACATCTTGTCCCAGGCGCTCAACAGCAAGTCCCTTTCCCAGTTGATTTGGGCCCAATAACCCTCTTGGAAATCAGCACTGCAACACCCGGACAGAAATGTAACAACGACTTGTTAGCTTTAGCTCCAATCTCTGACCGAGCTCGCTCTTTCTACTCCTAGACATGCAGCGCCATTTGGCGCCCATGGGTCTCCAGGTCTTTCAGATTCCGACCCTGTGGCTTACTTCAACATTCCGTGCAGCAGCACGGTGTTCTTGCTAACGGCAAGAGCCCACGTTCCAACACTTTGTACTTGGAAGTGGATAAAATGATGTCGGTATCCACTTACGCGGTTATCCTAAATATTAAGGACACGGCCAGGAATGCTTTCGTTTCTATTGGTAAACCGATCTGGGCGAGTACCTTTCATACGTCGGAAGCGAGCACGTTCGGAATGCGCTTAAGTACGTTCCGAACGGATCGGATCAATTTCGAACATGTCAAAGTGCTCGGAATTGGTTATGGTTAGATACGAACTTAGTACCTAAGTTCGTACCAGTATGAAACTCAAGGCATGTGGTTTGTCTACATCTAGTTACGCCAAGAGTGCCTCGGAGTCGTAGCTAACCTCAATGTCCTGCTCATCAGCCTCAGGAAAGCTCTGAAGGCGTGCCAAATTAAGTTCGCCCGTGGACTTCAGGCCGCTGTTAATGTAGAGAAACACAAGCATTTCGACCTTCGTCGTCGACAGGCGGTTCCTCTTTTTCGTGTGAATGAAGTCGAATATACTCCAAGCCCGCTCGCTCGACGCCGAGGATGTTGAAATGCATAAAACAAGATCAGCAAGATGAAAGAGCGCTAGATAGCCAATGGTAGTAAAACAGAGGCGTCTATTAAGTCAAACGGCTGCGCGTAGCAGAAGAATACGCGAGCTAGCAACATCTCGAACTCAGGCTGCCCGAAGGAAGAAACTTGTTCCACTCCGTTTTCTTGACTGTCATGCTCGTTGAGTTGCGGCGCCGCGGCTGCAGATACGGCGACTGGCACATTGTATGCATTTCGCAGAAACTGCTTCTCCATCGGCAATATTTCGGGGTACTTCAGCGTGTGCGGCAGTACCGTATTTGTCGGATCGAGTGAAATATACGGCTTGAGTGAGACATCAAAGTCATAGGGGCGAGACCCCTTCTAGAACTCCTATCAACCTACGTCACTTTATCATTTTTGCTCAAAAACAAAGTATTCATTAATAAAGTATCTATTATGGAGTTACTCGGGGATAACGGCATCTTCTGGGGGCTGAAGCAAGTACGTACGGAATCTACCGCTCTGATCACGAGGACCCACAGGAATATGTTTTGCCTCTTGAAAGCCACTAACAATGACTTTGCAGTCCACCATTTCCCAAGCCTTACCAATAATTTGGGAGAGTAGCAAACGACGCTCACTTGCGTTTCACGAGAAAACTCGTGCTCCAAATGCCAGTCGCGATACAGATCCTGTGGCAGCACACGGCAGGTAAGTTATACTGTCCGCCCAAATGTGTCAGACTTTACGTACTGAATCTCAGTCTTGAATGAATGCATCACACTCACGTCCATCGGCTGACTGAGTCCCGTGATCCCTGGAGGAATGTACATCACCTTTGTACAGCATGTCTCCGCCAAGTGCAGCTTAACATTTGCCATCTTGTGTACGCGCAAGCTGTCCAGCATCAGCATGCGGTACCCATGCACAGCTGGCGTCCATATCTGTTACAGGTAGCATAAGCACGCAATATTTTTGTAAACAATAATTGTCAATTTATTTCATCAATAATTGCAATACAATTCAAACCTCTTCAATCCACTTCGTCATTGTGGCGTGATCGCTCCACAACTTGCGCTGGGTGGTGTGCACAACATCCGGGTGCCCCCAGTTGGGGTTAGACACCTCCTTGTATATATCGGCCCCAGGGACACCCGAAAACACAACAAAAGCTGGTAGTTTTTCTCCTAACGCAGAAGCGCAGAGAAACACGCTGCAACGAGCGCCATTTTCACCCATCCCCTGAACTACGTCCACGTGCTTGGCGCCGCGGACATCAATAGTCATACGGCCGGGATTGTCGATGCAAACGCCGGTTTGGTCCATGTTGAAGAGACAACCGTACTGGTCGGCCTGGGTGTACGACGGCGGAAAGAATCCGTCGTCCTCAACTGCAATGTTCATGGTGCGTGTGCAAATGCATCCGCAATTGCCTAAATTGCATTATTGCAATATTCCAATTACTTTAAATAATCAATATTCCAATTAGTTTAAAGAATCAATACAAAATAAAAACAATAAACCTGCATATCCGTTCGGCGTTTCATTCCCTTGTGAGTGGTACGGCGAACAACGAGCTTGTTCCGCTTGAAGAAGCGAACGGTCCATGACAGCAGCGCGCAATGTGATCTAGATGCTGATAATTCCTTGTCATACTTTCCGATCATCAGCATGACACAATTCATTGTGACGCAGAGGCCCCTCGTCAGGCGCATTAGCAAAAAAAAAAAAAATAATCCAATTAAGTAAACTATAGAAAATATTGTCAAAATAAAAAATCAATAATTTTGCAGCTTCGTACCGTGTTTTGAGCTCTAGTAGAGAATATATTGAGTCTTGGTAGACTCGGAGGAAGCATAATACTTATTAGGGACCATTTTTCGCAGCATCCTTCAGCTTAGCCTCGCTCTTCCTCCATCTATAAATAGTGGCACGGCCGACTCGAAAAAAGCGGCATCCTCTACCGCGGACAGCGCTGCCAGCGCGCCCTGTAAATACGTTTTAGAAACAGTTGAAGGAATCGAGGAGAGGGGGAGTGGGGGTACCTTGTGTTTACCTTTGTTCTTGTTCTTTGGCCTTCGCGGCTTGGCGAGATCTTCCGTTGTGAGGGACGGGTGCCACTGGCGCGGAAAGCACTGGTCCTGTAAGAACCTTGTGAGGTTTTTCTATTTTCTTGGTTTTGGTCAATATGTTTTGTCTCACTCGATCCGATAAATACGGTATGTTCCGCTGTGGCCCAGCACTCTTGAGAATATTACCACAGTGGTTGCACTTAGCTAGCAGGTGAGTTTTCACACCTATCCTGGTAAAATGCCGCCATATATGACCCTTGTTTTGGTTACCCTTCCCCTTGGGAGGAGAAGAGGCTACCGCGCTATGCTCAGCAGACCCGATGGAGTTGCAGGCTGGGTCGCAGATTTCCCACGACGAGGAGTGGAGCTCGGCGCTCCTGGAGACTACTAGAGTGAGCGAGGGGGCCTCTGTGAACGAGATGTTCTCCGGGCTGGGGTTGGTGAAGAACTGCTGGGCGAGCTGGGTAACGGAGACCGAGCTCACCTTCGTCTCAAATGACTCATCGGTGACACATTGACCTATGCAGAGAGCGCCGACTTGTTTGCGTAGTTCTCGGGGGTAGAAGAGCTGATGGTTCCCGCTGCACCGAATGTGGATAGATCGCGAACTCTCCGCGCCGGAAGCAACGGACATCGCTCGAGCGAACTCATCCCGGACCAGCTTCTGGAGATGTCTGCTGATTTCTTCTGATTTTACTATGGGGAAAACAGGGCACAAGAATGCATGCCCTGATCGATACAGCATTGGAGCTGTTGCATGCCCGCACTGATTTGTCTTAGGTTTAGTTTTACCCTACTGATGAGTTCGTTATCTAAACAGTAATCCAACCCAGTACGAGAGGAACCGTTGGTTCAGATAATTGGTAACTGGGGTTAGCTGAAAAGCTAGTGCCGCCAAGCTACCATCTGTCGGATTTTGGCTGAATGCCTCTAAGTCAGAATCCATGCTGGAGTAGACGATAGTCACCTTTCCCGATGTACCGCGAATAGCGATAGGTGCCTTCTGGGCACCGCGAAGTCTCATGTGTACAGATCGCGCTTCAATCGCTGATAGTGTCGGCTCCCCAGTCGCATCCAGGACAACCAGGTCATCGGCGCTAAGGGCACACCACTTGAACGAGTATCCGCTGATCGAGACGATTTCCGAGCGTCTCAGCAGGAAAAAGAATGTTACACACACGACCCCCAGAGAGCTTGGGCGAAGGGATCATCGAACCGGGGAGACCATAAGCAGGTTTCGAGGAGCCGGATAGATACTGGAGCCTTGTGTCGCGGAGGTGTCAAGCTGGCTTATCCCTTCAGTAGCATGCGAACATGTGGGTGTGCAAGCGGAAGTACTCGTCCGGCCGCTGCGACGAAGTGCCGAACGCCTTGTAGCGTATTGATGATTGATGATCCGCGTAGCGGTCCGTCACCGCCAAATCCATATTGAAACCCGTGCACGATAAATTCAGAGAGTACTTGAATACGGTCCTCGTTGGTGAGGCCCGCGAGCCATGGCTCAATTCCGCGGCTCGATGTCCACATCGTCCACTTTCATTGCAGCAGAGTACTTGGTGAAGGTGGAGTCGGCAACGGAATGCTCGCGGAGATATTGCGCCAGAGCGACGAAAGTCCGTGGACGTCTATCATCGGTGAAACCTGCGCCCAACCACGAGTTAGTTCTTCGAACTTAGTAGCGTAAGACGGATGAGCGGCAATGCGTGATCCGGCGTCTGCGCGTGTGTTGTCGACTCCAGCTATATGAAACGCCGAGAAACGGAGGTTGAGGGAGCTCTCCCAGTATCCCAGGAGCCGAATAATGTCTTGAGCACGGATGTTACGTGAAGCGAGGCGATTTTGCCAGGCCCCAGCCGTTGTATTGTCGATATGGAAGTGTACGTGAAGGGGACGACGTCCATCCGCAGCATATTCGCACCACCGAGAACCCCATTTGTTGGTAGCGAATGCGCAGGAAAGTAATTCCCGGAAATTGATGTTGAAAATATTGGCTTCCTCAGCCTTAGAGCGAGCAATAAGCCGAAGCTCATAAGACGAAAACCGGTAAGTCAGCGCAATATTGGCCTTGGTATCGAGCGCACAGTCCGTGGCCGCATGCGTCCATCTCGACGACCACATCGGGCTCCGGGAGATTGTTAAAGTACTCGAGGGCCACTCCATTCAGAAGCGGGGAGTGAAGAATATGCCGCCACCAGAGCAGGTCTTGTTTCATGGACTCGCATACCGTGACATGTCCAAATTGGTGAAGGTTTATCTCTCTCAGCCGGGGGCGCTGGAGAAACGGGCGCGCTGCCCTGATGCATGCTGCGACGTGACGCAGGCCTCCCATTAGGGAGTGATACCGTTGCCGCGAGAGTCCGCGTGAGTGGTACGCCGATGCAACCAGGTTGCGAGCCTTATCGATCTTGACAGCAGGCATCACGACCGTTGCTGCCACGGAGTTGAACTGTAATCCCAGGATCTTTTGACTGGTGTTCTATGCCGTGAATTTGTCCTCATTGACGGCCCCACTGCCTAGTATAGCGGTCATACCGTAGCGCAGCGAGCGTTCCATATCTTTACAGTTGGACCGAACATCAGCGGCGACGTTGACGTGGTCGTCTACCCAGTGATAGTTGAAGAAACCATTTGGGTTGTGCCGGTTGCCATGTCCTCCGTGAACAAATGTTATCACCCCATCGATGACTTCATATTCTCCAGGAGAACCCGTCCATCCGAATGGGCATCCAAAGCTCAATAACGAGTGCATTCTTGATCTAAATGCGTTCAGCAAATCGGTGTACGCTGCGGTTGTGAATACTGACGTTGCGAAATGCAGAAGCTACGTCTCCTGTCTCCTTGGTCTCAGCATCGGGGTGTTCCCGCTTGGTTAGTAAAATCTCGGAAGCAACGGCATCACAGTGGCGATAGCTGGCCTTTGGAATAGTGTCCGGTCTGTGAAGTTGTTGATCGAAGTGCCTTCAGGGAACGATGGATTGTGGATAGCCCTTCCGGTCGTGAACGGGTCACCGCCGCCGCCTTGTCGACAATCCCGAATGGACTGATGAACACTTCGGGCCACATCGAGAGGAGGTCCAAGTCCAGCACGAGGCACCTCCACGCGTCTTGCTCCTTGCGGACATTCTTGCGCAGTATGTTCACCCTCTCAGATGCGGACTCATGGTTGTCAGGTGGATGCGATGGAGGTGGCATGTCCTTCGTGAGCTCCACGCATACGCTTTCCGCTGCAATAGTTTGCAGTTTCGCTAGATGTTGGTAGTCCTGGCGCATCTGTGCGATCACTGCCGGAACCATATGCTTGTTTGGACGGTAGTCTGTTTCCGTCTGGCCGCGAACAAGTTCCACTAGAGCCAGCAACGGCATCTGCGTTCGGCGGAAAAACTCAGAGAGCGTACGTTGCAGAGGCGTGTTGAGTAGAAACTCTGTCCGCTTGTCGACTGCCGGGACGTAGGGTACGGCGAAGTTTGGAGTCGCAGCCCGACTTTCCCCAGAGCCTTGTTCAGTGATAGATGTCGAAGTACTTCGAAGCCCTTAGCGCGGCGGACTGCGTTTTCAGTTACCCGCGTAGCCCTTGCACTTGTTATTACACCATGCGTTGTGCGCGTTGCGTGCGCGATGACATTAGCGCATAGCTGCGTATCTGCTGGCCTTGAGTCTGTTTTGACTGCCCTAGCGGTGTAACCATCGCAGGCGTAGGAGGTGTCCTAGGCTGTACGGACATTTCAGGTGCGTAAGGTGTCCTAGGCTGTATGACCATCAAAGGAGCAGGAGACGTCCTAGGCTGTATGGTCATCTCAGGAACTGCTGTTGACCTAGGCTGTATGGCCATCTCAGGTGCAGCTGGCTGTATAGCCGTCCGAGTCATCCTAGGCTGTATGGCCATTAGAGGTGCGGTTGATAGCCACTTGACGCTCAGCGGCCAACGACGTCTCAGGTGGACTTGATAATGAGCGGTGCGCAGTTTTTCCTGTCGAAATCCGGCTGCGCCGGGGGATGAAATTGAGCTTGATTTGTGCTTCGAACTCGAGTTTTCGTAAGGTGGAGTACATGAAATCCGCTTATCGCCCGCGACGAGCGCGGAAATTGTTACCCTCCCCACCCCTCTTGCCTCCCTGCCTCCCGGCACGCATGCGCCGGCATCGCCGAAATATATACGTGACTCACTTGACTCACTTGACAAACGGGGTCCAAAACAACATCTGTTATCTTGATTATCCCTGGCTTCGTTCCGAAGTGGCGGAAAGTCGTCGCCACCTCGACAGCTTCAGTTCCTTCC